>JAULKM010101680.1:0-25881 GCA_032355605.1 Rubia tinctorum | reverse complement strand
TGTTCTACCTTTATGTCTTGTACTCTATTTATTCTCATGATCATCAATAATAATCATTACGGGAAATTCATTCTTTCACAATGTATTACTGGGTTTTCAGTCGGTGGAACTGTATAACTTTTGTTAAAGCATTTCCGTCGTCAAAACAATGTGAACGGAAAATGGTTGTTAGTTGTTAACTGCATGCTTCTTAAAATTTGACAACCTCACCGGGCCTTGTTTATTAAGCCGGTTGATTTAACATATCGATAGTTATCCGATTGTGTTATGCGAACAAATGTTACACTGGAAAATTTATGTAGTTCTATCGACTTAAAATTTAGACAAACATCACAGCCATTGGATCTAAGGGATATAATGCACAATTGGACTTTTAGTTGGCATGAACGTAGACTTATAATGCATGACTAGACTTTCAGTTGGCAGAATCGCGTGTAAAGTTTTAATGCATGACTGGACTTTCAGTTGACAGAAGTGTAGAACTATCCATTAAAATGATCTGTATGAAATCATGTGTTTATTAAAATTAAACTATAAAAAATTGGAGTAGAAAGTGTAGGAGGACATGGATGGATGGCTTGATAGGTCATATATCTATCTTCTGTCTTTCTCTGCTATAACAGAAAGCCATTGTCGAGTGGGAGCACAACATATCATCATGGGCAGCTTCATTCATGGCCTCCAACTCCACACTTTTGTTTAACTGTTGAGTTGTCGTTTCACAGAAATGGCTCGCACAATACTCACCCTCATCAAACTCCATATCTAGAAATGTAACTTCCCATTTTAGGCAAATTCCAACCTATGCTCTCTTCCCTCCCCGCTGTACTTGTCCAGTTAAACCCCGATTAGTTTATAAATTCATTTGCTAATAAGATTCGTCCTGCTTTCATGTGTTTACTACTTCCTGCCAGTGAGATTAAAAGCATTTAAAATGCTAATTGCTTAAGTGTATTTTTCTTAATAAACAGCCTTCCTTGTTAAATAATTATTGTTGATCATTCCTTTGTAAGAAGCAACTTCTTTTTTCTTTATAAAAAAATCATTCGTAAAACGCTCAATAACGATAGCAGTAAGTGGAGTTGAGATTCAAGCAAATTAGCCTCTATTAATAACTAATATATTTCAAGGGTATCTAATTTACTTGTCAATCAAATTGATTGTCTATACTATTACGAATTAGATATCCAATAGAAGCTGTAATATCACCATCTAGACGTTAACCCATTTCCGGCGAAAATCTTGATCACTTGGCATAGAGAAGTGTATCACGCATCAATATCACTACGTCAAACACGGTTCTTCAACAACTATAACACCACTCCCAAGCAGGATATACATTGTTCAAACTCTAAATACCTCAAAACATATATATCGACCCATCCAAATAAATAACCCCTAATACAAAAACACAAACGAGACCACGAACACACAATCTGTACAACTAAAAGATTGAATAAAATACATCGTCTTGTACAACTAAATCGATTGACCATCGTGAACACATCTAAACTATCAGGTCAAAAACAATATTAATGTACAGAGATAATTTCACACTTATTCAATAACATAAACGTTCAAAGAATAGCAATTGAAGAAATTATTATTTTACCATGTCCTCATAAAGAGAAGAAGGGGAAAAGAAAATTGAAGGAAAAAGTAGAAATTTTTTTAGAGAAAGAAGGGAGGGTGTGCGGCAAAAGGATTTTTCAATGCTCATACTTCTAATAAGAAGCAATTCCTTACTTAATGAGTTGATACAACTTTTTACGTAATTTGACTAACTAGCATATGAATGTCACTTGTCATAACTTCTTATGATAATTCTTTAGTGGAATGCATGTCCCATATATAATCTTCTTACACGTTTGTCCGTTAGTGAAAGTTACTTTTTTATACCACCTCCGTCCTAACAAAGATTGCCTAGTTTAATTTTTAGCGTCAAATTGAGCCAAATTGACTGTAAAATTTTACTAACATATGTGTAATCTATTATAATCCTATATGTTGTTAACATTCATTGTAACATATAATTACAAAAAAGTTCTATATATTTTATAGGGAAAAGTGCAAAAATGACCCTATTAAATTGAGAAAATGCAAATATAATCGTGCAAAATCAGAAAGTGCAAAACTAACCCTATATTTTTGTAAAATTGTGCAATTATACCTATTTTGCTCAATTCCGGCGTTGACTCAAAAAATCAGTCATTGACCAAACAAGAAAAGACATAAATACCCCCCAAGTTTAAAATTGAAAATGTATAGATCATTTTACCTCTACACTTCTTCTTCTTCTTGCACTCCTCTGCAACTCCACTGCTGCTATACTGCCTAACACCTGCCGCTAATCCGCTGCCACACCGCCGCCTGCTCCCACCACCACCTCTGCAACCCGGAACCACCACCCTCGCCACTAGAAATCCAGCCCTGACACCCACCTCCTCCGCCCCGAAACCCCAGCAACTCTGCCAACCCCCACCGTCCAGAAACCCCAGCCACCACTTATCGCTGTCCAGAACCCTAGCCACTACCTCTCCCCCGCCACCACATCTCCCCTCGCTCAGCCTAAGCTGCTCAATCCTAGCCATCACCTTTTCCTCACTCAGCCCCAGCCGCTCAACCCCAACCCCCAACCCATCACCATCATCACCTCTTCACCGTTACTAATGTCGTCACCGGAAAACACCCCATTGCCACTCAAATCCCCTCCCCCGCCGCTCAAATCCCTCGCCCCCATCGACGTACTGTCAAAAAACAACTCGCCTCCACTTAACCCTAAATGTAGCACAATCTCATATTCTCTCATCAATCAAACTAAAATTCACTTTTTTTTGCTCGTTTTGCACAACAACAAACAGGAGGGACGAGGAAACAACACGGTCGCCGGTGAGGAGAAGGTCGGTGGCGGTTTGAATGGGGGGTCTTTGGAAATGCTAAAAATGGGGGGATCGAAGATGGGAGCGGAGGCGGGATGGTGGCTTCAGGCTGAAAATGAGGGAATCAAAGTGAAGGTGAGGCGGAGCGGTGGTGTTAGGCGATCTGATTAGCGGTTGTGTTAGGCAAAACGAAGGTGAGGGAGAAATGGGAGCGGAGGAAATGGGAGCGATGGAAATGTGAGTGGGGTGAGGAGGTCTTTTCATATTTTTATTTTTATTTTTTTAACTCGGGGGTGTTATGATATTTTCACCAATTTTCGGCCAATTTAGCTGTTGACATTTTGGTCAAAGAAGTTCGGGTTATTTTTGCACTTTCATATTTTACAAGGTCATTTATGCATTTCCGTCCAAAACATAGGGTTAAGAATGTAATTTTCTCTAATTTATACACATATAAATAAAGATAAAAGTAGTTAAATACTGATCAATTGATTTCAAACTTTTTAACCAAGCAATTTTGGCTAGAACAGAGGTAATATAATTTTTTTTATTGAAATTGATGTTTTGACATTAAGAACTCCTTATGTATCCTTCCACTGTCATTTATTAATAAGAAAGAAGCTCCTCGCTTGTCAATGGCTATCTTCTTTCTTTTTTAATATGAAATAAAATGTTAGATTCAGTATGATGCGGATCCCGTAAAAGAGGTGCTTAACAACTCGTCCATTATTAAAAGTTGATTTTTAAGAATATAACTCTTTCATTTTTAATTAATTATTTGACACTTAAGAAGCACTCCTTATGGCAAGTATAATGGTAAAACCGTTCCGAACTCGCTCTTACAGTTTCAATTCATTAAATAATCAATCGCTCTCTTTCACCTTAGCAAATGAAACAGTAATAAAACCACGCTTTCTACAGTGATTGAAACCATTCCATAGACCTCACTTGGTTTTCTTCATCCTACTCATTAATTTTACTTTTAATATATAATTTAAATAAATTACGTACCAAAATAAATTAAAATGTGAAGTTTAATGAGACACATGTAATTTTTAAATTAAAATCCATTTTTAAAATTTTAATATTTAAAATTAATATCAACTTTGAAAAATTATTTTATGAACCAGAATTAAAAAAGGACCACATATAATATTTTTAAAGAATGTAATATTATTTTTTTAAAAAGAACCAAAATTTAATTTAGATTTTGAAAAATAAAATTCAGATTTTTTTGGAATTATTTTCCTTTTTGGATTTTTAAATAGCACAAAATAATTTTCAGAATTTTAAAAACTCAATTTTTTATATAATTTTTTTTGGTTGGGACACGTGACACCACCTGAGTGGGTCATGTGTTCCAACCAGGTTCTAAAAAATAATTTAAAAGAGGGGGGAAGAAGTGCCACGTGGCCCAATTATCGGGTGCCACGTGGCACTCTTGTTGAAGAAAAAAAAAGAAACGGCGTGCAAGCATGGGCCATGGGCGCACATAGGAAGCGTTGAAACAAACGCTGGGCGAGGACTCAGCTAACCCAGCCGGAGTAGCGGACTGATTCAATGCAACCCGTTCTGAACCTCCCACTGTACACGCCCTTAGAGGGACCCACAAAGTTAGTTGAGCTCTTTAAGTGCACTTCGCAGTCCTTAAGAAAAAAAATGAAATTGTAGGCTAGTTTTAAAAATAAGGATAAACTCTTTAATCAATGTGTTGGTAGCTAGCTCTTTACATAATTTGAATAGCTAGAATATGAATGTCATTTGACATGTATTGTCTCCTACAAAAGTTCCTTAAGTGGAATTCGGGTAGCCAATTTTCTAGTGAGGTCTCCTTCCCGACTCACCAATTGATGGAGGAGTGTCCCCTCCCCAACTTTCCAGTATCCCTTATCTCACCAATTGTTTGTGAATCCCCCGTCAGCCCAACCAGACTCTCGACCTACACAAACTAACAACGATGACACTAATGCTCACACCAATGTTGTTAACCGCGGCTTACTAGACTTAACTAAATACTCCATAAAGTTTTAATTCAAAGTTACAATTATTTTTGACAAAGTTTACGGTTAGTATTTTTACAGCCTCCGGTATCTGACAAACGCCAGTACATGAATATATGAGTGTATATTAAAACGATAGTAAGTAAATACAAGACACAGATAGCAATGCCATTTTCATATTAAATCACATTATATATATATGTGTGTGTGTTCTTTGTAATAATACTAGGTTTTTTCAGCCTGCACGCTGCGCCGGCTGTCAACTTTGAGCCAAATTGCACAGCAACATCGGAAGTACCTCTTCTTCAGCTCAACTTCTCATTATTCATTACTATCTTCACTTTCTTGCTTATCTAATCCACACAGCTCCTTCAACTTTTGGGTGTCTCCAACTTTGGTTGCCAGAATTAACTCGACCAGAAAATCAGGCTCTACATCTCTCAAAAATCTTCCTATGTAAGTATTCACCTAATACTATAAAAGCTAGAATCATATGATATATACATAATGCATAACTTAAATTACCAGATTATTGACAATGTGATACTTTGCTTGGTGATGTCGATCTTAGTCGCACAATGAGTCCGACCTCTGAATGGACAGTCAGTTAACGAGTCAGCTCCGTTCACCTAAAACACTTAGAGAACTATTTCTAGAATATTCATTGTATATGTGAACACGACTGCATGCCTATTTATAGAGACAATATAAGGAGAATTTAATACCATATTCATATCAATATATGTAACGGTTGTTGGTATTAACATTTCATTCATATCAATTACATTAATCGTGTATTAATGCTAATTGATGGAATATTAAGTCAGCATTGATCATCCAAATCAATATTGATTGTGAAGAATGGTAACTCATACCATTTACAATACTCCATCCATATTTATCTTGATTATCAAATAATCCATAAACAAATAATTGTCAATTAACCTTTGTGGATTCAATATCTCATTAATACATTAAATTCCAATAACAAATTCTATTGTTTGTGACCTTTCAGGTTTCTTAACATTTAGAAATAAATATTTACTTATATTGGCATTAGTCCAAAACCCAACAGACTCCCACTTGGACTAAAGACAATATTTAGTCGTGATATTTCTAAGAATTGATCAAATTAACAGCTTAATTCATCACTATATTTATAGATCAAAATTGGCCTCTAGCAAGGCATCATGACCACCCAAGTGTTTAGGAATAAATCAAATGATCGACTTCACCTATCCATGAACCAGATTCCATGTAATAAATATCCTTTCACCATACTATATCATTTATCAGTACAAGAGTAAGGTTGTGTGCCAACTCTTTCATGTACAAATAATTTCTTGTTCTCGAATTCAACTCCATTCTATTAAAATTAGAACATTTTTAACTTTGTTAGATCGTTTGCAAACATTTTGAGTTGATATTCCAAGTGGCCATATCTAGGATATACTCTCCCATTAGGGGTGGCGAATCCTATATTAATTATAAAATATCAATCTATGCTTCTTATCAGACCCAACACCAACCGTACGCGGAGTCATTTACGACCAAGGACGTGAAGGGTTAGAGCACAAATTTCCACAAAAAATATGTTCTTTATAATTTCAAATCTAAAAATTACTTTAAACTACTGTCATATAACTATAGATTTTAACCCTATAGAAATCTCTAGACGGTCATTCTAGTGAACTATTTTCCAATAATTCACTCATGTATCACGATACAAGCAAGTCTATCGCTATTAACAATGCCCTTATTATATGTTAATATTATTACTAGAGAAATTTAAGAATAACAAACATATTATTTTAAGGACTTTGTCATTTTAATAGTAGCCACGTTCAAAGTATTAAAATGACAAAATTGTCATATTATAGATGCATAAAAGATAATTTACAAATTATCATATTCTCATAATCCAATTAGTCACATAAAAAATGCATCCCTTGTACCTATAAAGCAATATTATATCACTGGTATTCCTAATCACCCCTTAATACTTCTCAAATATTAAGTATCATCATAATGAATTAATGTTTCATACTTCTCAACACTTGAAAAATATTAATGCTACTCATAACACAAAAGCAAATCCAAGATGTTTGATCCTTTTACATTTATCAAAAAACAATGTATAACAATTAAGCGGAAACATAAGAATTACAATAATTCATATTTATAATGCTAATAAAAACCTTAAACACTGAAGAAACATTTTTCCTTTACCATTTCAACGAGAAATTACTAGTATCATCCTTAACACACTTAAATATCATTTCTCATATATATATATATATATATATATATATATTCATCACATGCAAAATACTTTGACACTCCCACTTAATTCTTGTATACTCATAAGTAGAACTTGTATACTAATTATATCTTATCATATAGACAAAATTTATCACATAAGTTCAATTGCATCATATTTTGACTTGTTTCTGGGTCAAGAACTTCTCTAGGTACTATTTTCTCCCACTAAATATTTGTGAAATAAACAATTTATTCAAATATTTCATATCAAACTAGATTTTGTTTTTCTTCTAGTAAGTTTGAACAAGGTCAAAATCATATGGTTGACGAGTTTTAAAGTATTAATACATGTTTACAAAATGGTTTTGAAAATTAAAATCACATGGCTAATTTTTCAATGAACAATATATGTATGGCTCATTAAGATAATCATGTACTTCACATTACATTTCGAAATTCTCACAAAATTTGGAAAAATATTTCAATAAATACATCCTACCACTTTTAAGTACAGAAAAGTCATCCCAACTTTACATGAGCCTATATTCATTAACATGTATTAGACCTAGTATTTAGTAGACTTTATACCCTCCCACTTGAAGGATGTTTTGGTCATTTTACTTGTATAAACAATACGTGCATTGTTAATGATTCATAGTCAACTAACTTAAAATATGCATCTTAAGCAGTTTAACTGTGTACTTCTAGTTTATAAGTCCACTATTTTGTAGAAAAAAATTCTTAATATATTATTTTTGGATCTCTTTGTGTTCATACGGAAATAAGATATAACTCAAGAATGCAAAATTTATTGTTACCTAACACAATACAGAGAACAATAATTCCTAGGCTTTTTGTGATACTAAACACTTAATATGCATAAACATCTCATAACCAGTCATGTCCATGTGTTGATTTTGTAGCTCAATACTTATTTTGAGGCTAACATAAGACAACAAGAATTCTCAGAGTCATCAGTATACTTATTTAAAATACCTTTGAGTGTTTAATCAACATCATCACTAGGAACATCCGGGAAAGCGTTATCAAGGTCATAAATAATTTTCTCGTGCCTTAAAACAATTTTAAGACTTTGGATCTATTCTATGAGATTCGGACCAGTGAAAATTTTATTTTATTTTAATAAAAAAATACCTTACGCATTATCAAATTGGTAGACAATTATATAATAACAAATTTGAAAGAAAAATAAATTATCAAGCACCTTCACAAAACCAAAAATATATATTGTATATGACATGACTCATTTTTGGTTTTGCTCCCACTATTTTATCCAAGTCAATATCCCTCAATTTTGATTTCAAGAATTCTAATGTGAATTCATAGTAGGATAGGATCCTATCTTGATTATTATAACCTTGAGTACGCCCAACAAATCACAATAACTTAATAGGTTGGTAACTTTTACCAATTATAACAAATTAGATATCACATATCATAACTATATTATCATAATCGTGAATATATTAGATTTAAACACTTTTAGAATTGTCTCAAAATTCCCAGGAAAGGCTTGTGGAGGGGTCACACGGTCCCACTTAAAATCGCCAGCCTCCTTAGACAGAATTTTTATTGGTCATTACTAAAAGTCGCTCTTAAATCTTATTCAGAATGACACCTCATCCATTATGATAAAATTCCTTTTAATTCATAGATCCTTACCTTAAAAAGTTTTAACCTTGGGTAAGCCCAACAAGTCAAAAGTCTTTGTTAAATCAAACCATTTTTCATAAATCAAATTTAATGACTCAAATTCTGATTTTGGTAGAACAATCTTGGGTATGCCCAACAAATCATTCGAACAAAAAATTTATTTATGCCACCAATAATGGAAGGCAATAATTTCACAATTTAATATTATAATGAGGGATTTTTGAGTTAAAATTCTTATTTAGAATGACACCTCATTCATTATAAAATCCTTATAATTCCTAGATACTTGCCTAAAAAATCTTCCGACCTTGGGTATGCCCAATAAGTCAAAATTCTTTGTTAAATCAAACCCATTATTCATAAATTAAATTTAATGACACAAATTCTGATTTTGGTAGAACAATCTTGGGTATGCCCAACAAATCATTCGAACAAAATTTTTATTTATGTCACCAAGAATGGTAGGCAACAATTTCACGATTTAATATTATAATGAGGGATTTTTGAGTTAAAAATCTTATTCATTACAAAATGAACTTTGATCCCATTAAATCGCGCTAATTAGGTGGATTACATTCAATCAATATCAATCATATTGAAAAATTAATCACATTAAATCACGTTAATTAGATTGATTACTTTCAAACACATTAATCATATTAAATACATTACCAAAATTTAATCACTTTAAATAACGCTAATAAGATTGATTACATTCAATCACATTAATCATATTAAATACATTACCAAAATTTAATCACATTAAATAATGCCAATCAGATTGATTACCTTCAATCACATTGATCATATTAGATGCATTGCCGGAATTTAATAACATTAAATCACGCTAATCAAATTGATTACTTTCAATCACATTAATAATATTAAATACATAACCGAAATTTAATCGTATTAAATCACGCTAATCAAATTGATTACTTTCAATCATATTAATCATATTAAATACACTACCGAAATTTAATCACATTAAATAACGCTAATCATATTGATTACATTTAATCACATTAATCATATTAAATACATAATCGAAATTTAATCACATTAAATTAGCATTAGTCCAAAACCCAACACACTCTTCTTGATGTTTTTATGTTCTGAATTTTAATGTGCAGTATAGTTTTTTCATGTTTTAATTTGACTAATGATAGTGACGTGGTACTCTACTTCACTCTATTTTCTAGTTTTCTAGTTTCAATGTGCTATTTACTCTACTTTACCTTTTATGGAGTAGTAACCTATCTGAATATCAAATTGATTATGTAGGAGTACTATTAATTTTACTATTCTTTTAATTTATTAAATTGTGCTTAAATTGTGCTTAAATTGTTATTATTTATTTATTATTTACTTTTATATATTATAATAATTTTATTTATACATATATAATAATATTATTATTATATTTTATCCGTCCCCTAACCGTACCCGTATTCATAAAATTTTAATTTTCCCGTTTCTAGTCCCCATACCCGTTTAGGCGCCCTCCCTGACTCCATGCAACATAGTCTACAAATTGATCCACAAAGGAAATATTATTGATGAGGAGATCATTAGCTTCAACCTGTTCCCGAACAGAATGAAAGTCTAATGCAATATGTTTGGAGCGAAATCGAATAATCGGATTATGGGACATGCACGTGGCACCAATGTTATCACATTGAAGAGTCAGAGTAGGCTGAATTAGAGATTGGAGATCACGAACACGTTGGTTGATCCATATATATTGAGTGGAGAGGCTAAAGCTCGATATTCGTGTTATGACAGGTGCAGTTAACGAAAAAAGAATTAAAGAAGAACGCTAAGAATTTTACGTGGTTCACTAAAAATGTGTTAGATTCGTTCACAAAACAGAAACAAATTTTATTAACAGACTCAAAAGGGAGATTTCTCACACCAGAACCGATGTCTTCAATCTCACACACATTACAAACAGACCCGAATGAGAGTTTGTATAGGTCTCCCAAACTATAAAATCCTAAACAAGAATGAAATAGGACTAACCTAACCCTAATTCTAGACAGAATTGAAACCTAAAAATAAATCCAAACCAGAAAAGGATTGAGATTCAAGAAAAATTATAACAATCTACACCTTGACTTGAATTCTCTCCCACGAAACTGATAAGTGATGATAGATATCAGATGATTCCAGATGCAACAACACTTTCCAGGTGTATCCTTACTCTCTTTTCCCTAGAATGCCTCTCGGGAATCCAGATTAACAGCTCAAAACATTTAGCAAGTCCAAATAAGGTTGCAACTTTCAATGTGGAACATGTATGTTAAAAATATCAGTAGGATATCAGCAGGGTGGAACCGCAATGGAACTTAGAAGGGTAGAACCTTATAGAACATACAAGGTACCATGTTTTACATCTTTTAGAGTCACCTTCAAACCCTTATACACATTCACAAATTCACCTTCACCTTGGAAACTGAAACCCTTACAGTCGAGAAGACTCGACGACAAACTATTTGTTATTGGTTGAACATGCTTAATTTCGTTCAAAGTGTTTTGAGGAGAAATCCCAATAATTCCTCTCTCGACTCAAATAAAACCCAAAAACAAAACATAAACAAAATAAGATTCAATACAATTCTGACAATCTCCCCTCCCCCTGAATTGAATATTATAAAATATATATGTAGACAGACAAAATTCCCATATGCTAATGCACATCGATTGTGCCAAATGTACCATACGCATGGCGATTGTGTTAGATATATCAGATGCATAGTGATTGTGCCAGATGTACCAAAAATCAAATAGTTGTACCAAATGTGCCAAACGTATGGTGAATGTGTCAGATATATTAGATGCATGTTGATCATGCCTGATGAAAACAAATACACATGGAGAAGTACTAGGCAAAAATACCCCGATACCACCAATCAGAATAAATTCAAGTATAAAAGGATTTATCAAACCAAATGAATTTCACCAAGTCCAACCGTGAAGAACTTGTGACAATAGACATATTTAAAAAATCCAACCAAGACATAATTTGCTAACAGAGAAGACAGATTTTCAAAAACCAGGAAATGCCTTGTGAAACAAATGACATAACATGAAACCAGATTTTTAACAAGTTCTACCTGAGAAGAAATTGTCAAACACATTGGCTCGTGATTCCCATAGAGGCAAAAAAAATAAGTTTTCTCATAAGAGATATTGATTAACAGATTTTATTAACAGGCTCAGAAGAGAGATTTCTCAGACCAGAACAAATTTCTTCAATCTTATTCACATTAAAAATAGACACAGATGAGATTTTATGAAGGTCTCCCAAAATACAAAATCCTAAACAAGGATGGAATATGACTAGCCTAACCCTAATTCTAAACAGAATTGGAATTATCTAATAATGAATCCAAAACAGAAATAGATTCAGAATCAAGCCTTATTTTAATAATCTAGCTTCGGTACTTGAGCGAGCAACGATCCTCTGCTTGATATGATTTTTTCCATGAAACACAACAAAAACATATTGATATTGACTGTCATTAGCATCCAAAATCCATTTAGCATCTGAATATGAAAGCATAAAATTAGATGCAATGGGCTAAAGGTGGAGATGATGATGAATTATGCCTTTAAGATAAGGCAGGATGCATTTCACGGCTTGCCAATGTAAAGTTGTTGGTGCATGCACATATTGGAAAAATCAATTCGCAGTACAAGAGATGTCTGGACGAGTGACGATGTCATATTGTAGTGAATTAACAACCTAGCGGTATGCTTTTTAATCTAGAAAAGGAATCTTCATGCAAGCGCAACCACTGGCGGAAAAGACTCTATTAAAGGCTAGCTATAGAACGTGGTTCCGTAAAAAAATTTAAGAACCATCTTTAAATGAGGTCCCGAGTTCGGAACTCTTCTACTTTGGTTCTCCTTTATTTTAAAGGTGGTTCATACATCAATTAAAGGTATTCTTGAGGAACCGCCTTTAATGAATATTATTAAAGTCGGTTCTATTGTACAATCAACTTTAATGAGCTATCTTTAATAGATTATTTGGCCCAACTATTTAAAGATTAAGGTTTCACTATAATCATTCTTTCCTTGGTCATTTTTTCACAATTTAGCCGCCTCCTTCTTCTCCACATACACGCATCCCCTCTTTCTTCTCCACTCCTTCTACCTTCTTTCTCCTCTTCGTTATCTGACACCCCCTGTCCACTGTAGCCACCGTGTGCCTTCTTCCTGTCTGCCAGATTCACCTCAACCGATGTTGCTCTCTGTTAGATTTTCCATGGTTTCCCTATTGTTCTTTTTCTCCTCGCGACCACAATCTCTTAAAATGGCTGAGCTACTCTGGTTTATTTGGCTGCCCCTTCACTCCAAGTCCAGATTTAAAAAGTTTTCATTTTGGCGGTTGATTTCATTTTGTAGATTCCCAGATCAAAGAACATTTTTATTTCTTTGGTAAATTCAAAAAGTTTTTGTTTTGTCCAGATTCAAAGCTTTTGTTTATTTTTTTCTTTTGGAGGTTGATTGTGTTTCACCTAAGGTTTCCAGGTTTTTTATTAGGGACTTAGATTCAAGTTCTGAATTTGGAACTGAATTTGAATCACAATTAAAGGCGATTTTAAAACTTCCTTTGATCGTTGGCGATCAAGGCGGAGACATACTAGTCACCTAAAAAGTGACTTATGTGGTCCAATATAACCGCCTTTCATAGATATGTTTTCCACTAGTGAACCTTGTGGAAGGATCCGCTAGTATAGAATCAGAAGCAGAATCATGGATATTTTGTGAGCTAAAATATCCATGATGTAGCTTTGTTGAGA
This sequence comes from Rubia tinctorum, assembly GCA_032355605.1. Lineage (NCBI taxonomy): Eukaryota > Viridiplantae > Streptophyta > Magnoliopsida > Gentianales > Rubiaceae > Rubia > Rubia tinctorum. Next base: position 12,255 of record JAULKM010101680.1, on the reverse strand, counting down.
CATGATAATACCAAACAAGGAGCGTGTAATCCAAATGCCCAGAAACTGGGAAGCTCACTGAGATACTTCAAAGCAAATATAGTGCGCATAATAGTAATAGAGCACTGGACAAGCTGAGAATTACTTCATGTGATAACGAGATCATCAACATGAATAAGGACATAAATGATGGCATTAGCAGAGGAATGGGTGAACAGAGATGTATCAAAATGACAATCTGAAAAAACCATGTGAGACAAGATGGTGTTTGAGCTTGTTAAACCAGGCTGGAAGGGCTTGTTTTAAATTATAATAAGTCCTGTGAAGACGATACACAAGAGAAGGAAGAGATCTATCTATGAAGCCATGAGTTTGTGCTAGATAAAAATCCTCCGTAAAGTTGGCAATGAGAAAGGTGTTGTTGATATTCAATTGGTGGATGAACCAAACGCAAGAAAGAGAAATGGATACAACCAGCTGAATGGTTGTCGCCTTAATAATCAAATTGAAGGTCTAAAAGAAATTAATCCTTGGTTCTTAACTAAAACCCTGAGCCACCCATCGAGCTTTGTAACGATCAATGTATCCATCTGGGTGCCGTTTGATCCTGAAAATCCACTTACAACTATTAACATTAGCATTACAAGGAGGAGTAACAAGTGACCATGTGTTATTTCTAAAAACTGCATCATATTCAACTTTCATCGCCGTTTTCCAACAAGTGAAACACTTTCATCGCCGGGAACACCCCCACTAATCTATTTGGTTTTATACCTCTCCTTTGTAGATTAGGAAACTTTGTTCTGCTTCATCTTTAGTTCTTAGAAGGAAAATTTTAGTATACCTTTAAAAATCAGCTACAAGGTTATGTACCACCTTAACTGTCAAAATTTATAAAATTCACTAAGTCTGTGTGAACTAGCTCTAAAATTTGGTTACACGTTGAGTTACTTGTTTAAATGATTTGTTAAATGATTTGTTAGTGATTTGAGCTTCTACAAAGGTTTGACATTTTTCCAATTGATTTTTATCCAGGTTAGGTAGAAAGTTCATATGTTGCATTTGCTTAAGTGAATTTGCACTGACATGTTCTAAACATGCATGCCATATATCAAAGATTCAGTAATATAAGCAGAAGTAGATGCTTAATTGATAGAAGTGGTGTTCACAAAAAATATCCCCCAATATATGTATCTCTTTCCCACAAATTGGCCATTTTGAGTGACAAGTAGTTTATCAGCTTCAAACACCAGTTTGAGGTCAACCTTGTTAAGAAGACCAAAAGATATTTTGTTTCTACCTAGGGAAGGAACATAGAGAACATTTGAAAGAGAAAAATTATTTTTGAAAGTTAATTTGAGAAAAACCTTCCCTTTGTCGATAACTAAAGCACCGTTTGATTTTTACATGTGGACTTGTTCACCATTAGCGACCTCATCGAAAGTTACAAACATGTTTCTATTTGCGCAAAAGTGCACTAGTGTCAACGATCCAGTTTGTCTTGTTTTTTACCAAGTTGATTTTGGAGACCACAACAATAATGGTCTCCACGTGTTCATCTTCGGTGAGATTGACTTGATGTATTTCATTGTTGTTGGGTTTGTTTTTAGCATCCTTGCACTGGTAGAATCAGTATGCTCGATGGCCATTTTTTCCGCACATGAGCAGGCTGCTTTGGACTTAATTGGTCCATTATTTTAGAAGGTTCCAACCTATTTGACCGAGTTGTTTTCTTTCTTGATGGTACCGGAGGAATTAAACCAGCTAATATTTCCAAATTCTACAAGATTAGCTTTAACCGAATTGAAAAATGAAGAGAGTCCCTTATCTTTGAGGCGATTGGCTTCCTCAATTTTCATGTGGCTGACTAGTTCTTCCAGAGTCTATCCCCTCTCATGTGCTTGAGTTGGTTGCGATAATCGGACCAAGAATCTGCTAGCTTCTCGATGAGTACATTTCCCTAAAGGATGTTGCTCATCGCCATGCTTTCTACAAGTACTTCAGCAGTCAGATTTTTGTACTCGTAGACCTGGTCCATAATGGGCTTGTTGTCCACCATTTGGAACTTGTGCCAGTTCCCAACATCATTTTTCTTCTTCCCTGCATCATTAGCATCATATTTCTTTTGTAATGTCTCCCATATTGAGTTAGCAGATTTTTTGGTGATGAACAAGTCAAATATAGGATTTGTCATGTTGTTGAGAAGATGGAACCTAGCGGTTTTTTGGATTTCTTATACTTAATAATCTGCTTGGTAGCTTCTTTTGAAGGAACCTCAGGAGCTATTTTTGGAGTTTGATTAGTGGTGGGGGTAGTGGGAGTGATTTTGGGAGGATAAACACTTAAAACGTAATCCACTTCCAGTTGTACAAAAGAAAAAATCAAGGCCCTTTGAGACCAGCGTTTATAATTAAAACCATTCAGAAAAGGTATTTTCGAAAGTTCATTCAAAAATCTTGTTTGAACAGACATTGTTTTCGAACAAGAAATAATTTTGTTTCAAAATTGTTGGTAAAATTTATGTAGTAATGTACGAAACAGAATATATGGTCACTGATTTATAAAAAATGTTTTTAAAAGAAAATTGCAGGAAAGGATTTTAGTTTGGAAAAGAGAATTTTGAAAAAAAACTATGTTTTTAGAAAATCATAACTGTGGGCATGATAAATCGCTGCCTTTGAAATACAATTTGCTCAACCCGTAGTGCAAGGTTCAACACGAGCGTTGTTTCCCCAAGGTACCACATGACCTCTGTTAAACTCATGCACTCAAGAAGTGGAGGAGGAACTCAACATATGCTCAGACTCAAAGCATAGTCGTATTTGGAGGATTTTTGGATTGCTATATGTTGGATTTCTTTAATTATTTTCTTTTTTTTGTTGTTTTCTTGTCATATGGGGTTGACCAAAGTAATTTGGTCCATAAATATTGTCTATGTTATAATTTCAACTATAATTTAATAGAGAATTTTTGTGTCATGAAGATTCTTCAGTTTAAATCCATTTTCATCAAATGGATAACATAGATTAATATAACTCTTCCAAATTTTATTCTTTTGGGGTTCTGAATTTTCAGATTTCCAGAATAATTTGGCAAGCAATTTATGGATTTTATCTACTATCCTTTTTGTTGGTTTGGGAACTGTGAAGATATGTGTTGGATAGTTGATAACACATGTCTAATCAAAATGAGTTTTCCCACTTGGGATAATGTTTTATTCTGCTAGGAATAAACTCTTTTAGTTATAGATGCCAGAATGTTTTGGTAGTAAATAAATTTATTTCTACCTGTGAACACTGTATTTCCCAAGTACTTAAATGGTAATGAGCCTGAAGACATGTTTATTTTAGATGCAATTTCAAATTTAATTCTTGGATTTGCATGCTTCGATATGTAATAAAAAATTTCATTGTTTATCTTCTGACAAGTTTCTTTCTCATATAATTGGTGAAAATTTATTGATTTTTTAGACCAAATTTAGAGTATTTTAAGAACATAGCCGGGTCATCTACAAAGGCTAAATGAGTTATCTTTAACATGTTTACAAGAAGTTTGTAGAATCCAGCATCAGCATATTGGTATAGGAAATTGATGGTTCTACTAACAACTTATGTCATTAGGATAAATAGAATTGGAAATAGGGGATCTCCCTGTTTTAAGACCTCTTGAAGGTTTGAAAAAACCATAAGAATTTCCATTAATTAGTATGGAGAAGTGTGCTACACTGATATTAGACATGATGATCTGTATTAGTTTGTCTGAGAAACCCATCTTGGTGAGTAAATTAGATATAAAGTGTCATGATACTCTATTGAAATCTTTCATCATGTCTAATTTAATAATCATGTTAGGACCTTTTGTTTTTGTATGAAGATAGCTTGCTAATTCTTGCATTACAAGAACATTATTAGCAAGTTCTCTGCTAGAGATAAAGGTTGTTTGCTCATAAGTTATTAGGTCATTTAAAAATGGTTTTAATCTTACATCAATGATTTTGGAAAATAGCTTGTTAGTAAAATTACAAAGTTTTGTAGGTCTAAAGTGTTTGAATGATGAGCAAACTTCCTTTTTAGGGATTAGGGTGATTAGATTAGAGGAAATTGCTTTAGGAATAACACCCAGGTTTAAAAAATCATTAGCAATTGAAAGAAGATCTTCCTTGATTATGCTGTAATAATGTTTATAAAATAAACCTAAAAATCCACCTGGACTTGGAGCAGAGTCAATGTCCATTGTGTTCAAAACTGAATATAATTCCTCTTGTGCAATGGGTTTTATAAGTTTTTGATTAATTTCATCAGTGATCAGTGTTGAAACATTTTCCAAAAGACAAGATGTATTAATTGCTGATGTATCATTTTCTTCCCGAGTTAAATGGTTTGAGAAAAAGGATACAACTTCTGATCCTATTTGTTCTTGATCATATATCCACTGATTATCTGAAGTTTTGATGGCTGAGAGAGCTTATCTTTCATGTTTGGCTTTTAATATACCCGTGTTATTACTTATATATTTCCCATAATGCTGCCCCCTAATCAAGAGTTTTTACTGTTCTAATTAATATACATATATAAAAAGTAATTTTGAAATATTATATTTAGTTCCTCTATTTCATTTAATTTTTTAAACTTTTATATTAATAAATTAGTAGGAAAAATAATACGAGTCTTTGACCAGAAAGAAAGAAGTATCAATATTTCATAAAAACATATTATGTGTGTCTATTTTTGTAAATAGATCACATTTTTCCAAAATACACTAAGATAAGAATTTTATATATTTTTAATTGGTTTCATTTTTTTTATCATTAAGGGGCATTAATTTCTACTCAATAAATAGTAGATTTAACTCATTTGATATAGTGAATTGGCCATGGTTTAGTGGAAATACACACTCTCAATAACTTATAGGCCAAGATTCAACTCACACTCTGCTAAGAATTGTGAATGTTAGAGTAATTTTTGATGGGGATTATCCAGCATTATAGGACCATGTTGCTGGTACCTGTTGTGATTTCTCAACCTGCAGGTGGTCGATGAAGGTGAGATCATGGTGGTTCCAGCTTCAGTGACGGTGGTCGTTGGTGCTGCAGCGTTTGAGTGTTTTTAGGATGACGTCCATAACTATTTAAATGGATGAAGTTTCAGGCTCCTATGAGATTCAATAGATGTAAGAGTGGTGTCTGCTAGTTAGGTGCTAAAGTAGATATTTATATGTAATTTGGTTTCTTGTAATCTTTCAAAAACTCATTTGATAAATAGGTAGGAAATCAATATAAATTCTTATTTAAATAAAGTTTAGTTAAAATTAATTACTTTACTAATATAATCATGTTTGGTTAAACTAGAAGGATAACATATAACTAGATCGATACATTATTGCTAGAGGTGTCAATTTGGATTATTGTGTTGGGTTCATGTCGGGTTTGAAATGATTCGGGTTGAAATAGGTCAGGTTGAAACGTGACGATTTTCATTTGTTGGTCGTGTCGAGTTACTATCGTCTCAGGTTGAAACGTGTCAGGTCAGGCTACTGTCGTGTAATCTTTATGCTTGGGTTAGGTCAGATCGAGTCGGTTCAGAATATTGTCAGTTGGATCGGGTGGGGTAAATTTTGGGTCAGGTTATTGTCATGTCATTTTTTGTATTAGAATTTTATTCGGGTCGGATCATGTTAGTTATAATGTTTCATATTGGATTCAGGTATACATACTTCGGGTTGGTTCATTTTGGATCTGGTAATTATGCTACCCAATTAAATTCGGGTTGATTTAGGTTAAGTTTCAATAATATTATTGTTACAATTGCATTATTATCGGGTTTTGTTTCATTGCAACTTGTAGCCTTTAGTTATAATTTATTAAATATAACATTTATATTCCTTCGGAACTTGATTTTTAAATCATTATTTTTGTCGACTCTCTATAATTACAAATCATAATTATAATTAGACACTTCTCTTTATTGGACCATTATTCATTAGATTTATAAACTTAGCCGTGCTTATGCATTTTAAAGTTAATCTTGTGTATTCAAATTTGTTATGAGTTAAATTTACGTAATCATATTTGTAGATTCTTAATAAAAAAAGGGATTTTTACACTTCTAACTCTAACTTTAGGCTAAACGTGCCAATATAACCTTGCAAAATGAGAAAGTGCCAAAAGAACCCTAAATTTATAACAAAATGTGCATTTATAACCTTTTGTCACTATTCCGGCATTGATTCATCAATTTGAGTGTTGACTGGACCTGAAATGATGAAAATACCCCTGCCCCCATAAGCTGAATTCCCATTTATCCCTTTTAATCCAAGGGTAAAATTGCCATTTCCTAAATTCAACGGAAATTTCCCATTGACAATAGAAGTCAATGGCGCCCAAGGTTAGATTGACACAAACATCATAAAGTTAGGGTTATTTTGGCACTTTCTTGTTTTGCAGGGTTATGCTGGTACTTTCAACCTAAAGTTAGGGTCATTTTAACACTTGACTCTAGATAAAAATCATACTTTATTATAATAAGTATGCATATAGAAAAGTTTGACTCATAACCAAGTTGACTTGGTCTTAAATGAAATGCTAGTCGACTTTTTGTAACTACATCAGTTTTGGGTTGATTAAGTCTAGGGTTACATAACTGATTTATCGGGTTGAATCGAGTTCAGATTGATCTCTGGTTCGTGTTCAGGTCGGGTTCAGTCGAGATTATTGGGTCATATTAGGGGTTTGGGGTAAATTTGGTGGTTTCGAGTTCGAGTTCGGGATATATTTTTCGAGTCAAAATTGAGTTTTATATTGAGTTTGGTCATGTCTTATTCGAGTTTGGGTACATATTCTTCGGTCAGATTGGGTTTCGACTTGAATTCGGTCGTATCACTCCGAGTCGGATTCTCGGTTTGGTTCACAAATTGGCTGCTCTAATTATCGCAATCGAAAGCTTGTGGTTAATTTCATTTCTTCAGATTTAAAGTTTTCTCAATATTCATAGATTTGTAGTGGCAATCAGCAAAAACTTAAACTTATTTGAGTCAACACAAAGGCTCATTTTAGACCAAATTATTGTTAGATGTGATCATTATATGATTCGTATGAATAATAGGATGATTTGATGTTTATTTTTGTTTATTGCAATGGGTTATCATTAATTACAAAAACCTTTTAGGATATATCTCAACATATAAATAATTATAATCCAACCATAAAAACTATAAAAATGAGATTTTTTATAATTGATCTAACCGTTTCCGGTCTAATTAACAAGAGACCTTCTCTTGAGTCAATGATTTGTTTATTCTATCTAATAAGTCACTCTCTCCTTTGTTTATATATATTTTCAATGTCTCTATTATCCATCTGTTTAATTATAATAACTTTACGGATTCATTGAATATTAGTAGGATTAAGTTTTATTTTTTTTATTAATAAAATTACTTTCACCCTTCTAGTTTAATATAAATATAACTAATATAGAAAGATGCTGATAGTCGAATGAAATTGTCCTAGAAGTTTCATGTAGAAGAGTTTGTACATTGAATGGAGGGCTTATTAAAATCTAATTTCTTTCTTGGTGGGCCATCGCCTATGATGAGATTTAAAATCTAATTTCTTTCTTGGTGGGCTATCGCCTATGATGAGATGAAGAGTTTAAATAAAATTATTTAAAGATGAGAAATGATATTGATTATATTTTGTAATTTATAAAACTTCACTCTGTATTTTATCTCAATATAAATTATTGTGAAACGTCTCATACTTGTACTCCATTTGTCCCACTCTAAATTGCTTATTTACTTTTTGACAGTCAAATTTTACAAACTTTGACCATAAATATAAAATAATATATAAATAATAAATATATCATGTGAGATATTGCTAGGTTTGTCTTAACATCTATTTTCTTAATATTATTTTTTATGCAACATTGTTATATGTAACTAGAGATATTTACGGTCAAATATGCTCATTAAATATCGTAAAAAAAGTAAATAAACAATTTAGATAGGAAATGAGGGAATATATATATTTATAGAAGTGGTTGATTCGTTTATGATTTTTTTTTCTCTAAAAACGGGTTGAATAACATGTCATGATGCTGAGGGCCTTCCTTTATCCTTTGGATCGTGACATAACTTTGCATGGGCTACATTTTGGACTCTACAGTTCCTCCAGCCACTGCAACGAGTTAGGGGCTAATAAGACCAGAGTAAATTGGTCAATAGAAAATAGGAATGTCTTCAAACTACAGTTAATTATTTGAAAGTCCAATAAAATTCTAAAAATGACCCAACCATAATAACACCAAGCAAAGGTCATGAGCCAAGGAAAATAAATGAATAGAAATGTAATTTGCAGCAAAAAAAAAGGGTGAGATTTCATAATTAGACGAGAAAGAATTGAAAATTATATTGAGATGAGAAGATTACAAACTAGTTCTTGATTCAAACTATCACATAACCTCCAAATATGATTCTCTAATCTATTTATATATAAAATGAGAACTAAAGGAAGCATCGAAGCAGAAGATGGAGTGGTCACTGGTGGAGAAATCTCTATTAAATGCCACATTAGTAGGAGATATTTTATTTTTTTGAGGAACCGCCTTTGAAAAGAGGTTCGAGTTTGGAACCCTTGAAGGTGGTTATATTAGAACCTTCTTTAATTAGTTGTAATTAAAGGTGGTATAAGAACCCCTTGTGATTTAAAGGAAATTATGTGGAAATGACTTCGATCTACTTAAGTTCCAAAATCATAACACACGCGCGATTAAGGTTACAAAACCGGGATTGGTTTGTGGAGTGGAGTTGTACAGTAGAATGCAGCTCCCATATCAGAACTGGCTGCCAGATCCATTTATTTTTTATTTCAGATGTGTTTCGTAAGATGTTGTTTTTTATTGAATTTATACGAGTTAGATAACTTTCGAATTCAGAACTTAACTGAATTAAGAAATATATGCAAGAGTAAAATGCTTAGATGACCCTCAATTCTTTGGAAAGTGCAAATATAACCCTCGGTTTTTCAAAAGTGCTAATATACCCATGGCTGATTTTCAAAAGTGCAGATATACCCATGGCCATCCAAAATATGTAAACTTATACCCGAGTACCCCCTTTTTTCCTTCTAATTTTTTTGGGTACAACTGCTCACTTCAATGACTTTGGGTACAACCGCACTTTCAAAAAACTCGGGGTTATATTTACACATAACAAAGAACTGAGGGTTATATAAGCACTTCATTCTATATGCAAATCCAAACATGAAATTGAACACAAGAAATGGTTTGAGAGTAATATAATTTTAGGCAAAATACAAAACTAACCATATTATATTCTGAAAGTGCCAATCTAACGTGAAGGGTATGAACATATCTAGGCTGAATGTGCCAACACTCGGAAGAAGCAAGGAAAAACAAATGTTACCTCATGGAGTGAAGATGAAGAAGAGAATAATCATGAAGTGGAATTGACCAGTAATTATATGTCTTTCGGAGTAAAACTTCAAGAAGACTCGGAAGTTGGTATTGAATATTCCAACATCGGACAGGAAGAAGTGGATCTATGTTCCAACATAGTCCAGGCAGCCAAAGTCCGATGTTCCAACACAGGGAAGATAAGTGAAGAATACTTCTCAAGCGATGACGAAGACATGAGTGTGAATGTTGAAGATGTCTATACTGCATATAAAAATATATATAAAATGTGTCTGAAAGTTGTTGATGCTAACAAGCTCTTGAAAAAGGAGAAAAACCTCTTAGTTGAAGAAGGAAGAGAGATGGCATCACTAGTGAAACGACTCCGAAGGGAAATTGAGTTGTTGGAATTAAATCTGAGTTCAATGACAAAAAGGGTTGAAATTGTTGAAACGGCTATTAAAAGAATGAATTCGGTAAAAGAAAAATTGGATGACATTATCACCATGGGAAAGAACTTTGGAAATCGACAAGGTATAGGCTATGACAAGCCATCGAGCAGCACTCTAGATTTCATATCAGAGGTTCAAGAAATGAAATGAAAAGAAATGAAATGAAAAGAAAAGTGATCAAAACCCGGCAACATAAACCTCTTATTTGTAGCTTCTGCACCTATTAAGGCCATATAGAGGGTTAATGTTTTAAACTACTCAGAGACATCATGAATGGACGACAACTGCCTGAATGTTCCAACATCGATGATGTCGAACGATCAAAGATGGTCAAAAAGGCATGGGTTCCTAAACGCACTAATACTTGGCTTGTTTCTCATACTTCTCTTATTGCACACTCTGGGGAATTGTGGTACTTTGATAGTGGATGTTCTCGACATATGATTGGATCGCAAGTGTACTTAAGGAAAATCATACCATATGATGGAGGATTAGTTACATTTGGCGATGGTAAGAAAAGTAGGGTAATTAGAAAATGTGAGCTGTCTATAAAGGGATTTCCAACCTTTACCAGTGTTTTGTTAGTGTAAGATCTAAAGGCTAATCTCCTAAGTATTAGCCAGCTATATGATGATAATATGACCGTGGAATTCCATAAGAAGAAGTGCATAGTGAAACATGGCAACAACAAACTACTAGTATTCAGTCATCAGACAAATGTTATCTGTTGGAACAAGAAGTGAGCTACTTGAGTGTTGAATATGATGAGCTCAAAATGTCAATGACTGACTATGTTCCAACATAAGATGATTTCTCAAATCAGGATGTAATGATTATGGAACATTGGACGACGTAAATCTTACCGATGAAGCTGATGACTCTCATAACTTCAGCAATGTTGGAACATTGTCCTTCCCAGAACTCTCCTATGTTCCAACATCAGTGCAGGCTGAATTAAACAGAAGAAGGATTCGATCGATCCCTTGGGTTAACAATAGGGAACATGCTGGTCTACAATGTTTTTTCTCCCTCATTGAACATAAGAATTACAAAGAGACTCTACTTGATGAGTATTGGATTGCAGCAATGCAAAAAGAACTTGGGCGATTCGAATGAAATGATAATAAAACAAGTTGCCAAGAAGTATATCATCAACCCAAGAAGGCTTTGTATGAATCAAAAAAAGCACAAAGGCAATGGTTTGAATGACTCACTGTCTTTCCTATTCAGAAAGGTTTTCGTCGAGGGGGAGAAGATCTAAGGTATTTTTGTTAGTTATTTTTATTCAGTTTTGAATGTTTCATTTTTGTATATAAATTCAAAAAAACACAAAAAATGGAAAAAGAGAAAAAATGGAGGCGTAGTTTGGACATATTGGAAGTTGGTGTTGAAGACATTATGGTGATTGATGTGAGGGCTAGTTGGTGAAAAGGAGAATTTATGATTGGCATGTTAGTGTGGATGATTATAAAGTTGTCAAGTTTGATCATGAGATGCATATGATGGTCGAATAGATCTGAGAGATGTCTCCTTCTGGTATTTTGATGATGAGGAGTTTGAAAATAGTGATGTTGGTCATGTTTCACCACATAGTATGAAGACAATGGTAGAAGTTGTGGATATGGAGATGGATAAACCTGAAATGTTTGAGGCTGATTATATTTCAAACGGGTATGGGAACACTGCTCAGGATTATGGTTTTTGTAGAAGAGCTTCACAAGTTCCAACACAGCAGTAAGAACTGAAGACTGAGAGCAGCCATGTTCCAGCATCGATACAAACTGAGGGTGTTGACTCTGAAGCAATGAAATGATCTCATGTTCCAAAATCAGAGAAAGCAGGTGAAGCTAAGAGCTGTTATGTTCTAATATTAGGGGACTGATGTTCCAACACAAGTTGAGCAGATTATTGAAGGCACTACTGATCAGACTTTGTCAGAAATTACTGGAGGATTTCAGTCTTAGTGGACGCTCAAGGGAACGCTACTACATCTAGCTTGATTATCAAGTCAAAGCACAGGAGAAAGCACAGATAGCTGCTCCTGAAGAGAGTTGAAGGTTCTGCTATAACTATGTTCCAACATAGGCCAAATGTTTGCTTCAGGGGGAGTTTCATTTATTGGATATTCTTCTTTAGGTTTCTGTGTTTATTGCGTTTGACATGTTTATGGTCCCAGGGGGGGCATTTTGGATTTCTTGGAGGACTTTATTGGCTTCGTTAGGTTGATGTTCCAACCTGTTTATTATTCCTAGATGTTGAGAAAGTTCTAGAATTCAGGGGGAGATGTTATGTTCCAACATCCCGAATGATTTTCAAAGATGATGTATGTATTTGCAAAAGTTCTTGTGATGAAATTCCAAAAGGTGGTTGGTTCCACAAAATGCCAAAGGGGGAGATTGTAAAGTCCAGATTTA
>JAULKM010101679.1:0-42991 GCA_032355605.1 Rubia tinctorum | reverse complement strand
AGTTTATAAGGTGATGGATGAGCAACAATAGGCAAAGACAATGATTTCACAAGAAGATTAGAAACAGTATTAGCACATGAACCTCCATCAATGGTTATCAAACAATTTTTATCTCTAACAAGGCAACGAGTATGAAAACTATTCATTCGTTGTACCTGGGACTCGGCCATCTGCAAATTTAGTGCCCTTAAAGTAACATAGATACCTTGTGTCTCAGGACCTTGTTCATCGTGATCATCGATGATGAATTACTCATATATCTGTTCATTATCAAACTCTTCAAGAGAATGCATATATGCATACTCGCCCTCTTTTTCTTCTTCAATGGTGGTTAACACCCTCGCATGAGGATAGTTACCATGAACATATCCTTTCTCTTTACAATGAAAACATGTAGGAGTGTTAAAAGACACCGAATTTGAAGAAGATACTGGAGACTTACCTGAACTCCTTGATGATTGTTAGCTAGAAACTTGAGGAGCTGCCTTTCTATCATTTGGAAATGTTGGATTGGAGTAGGCTTGGGCTGAACCTCGGCCGCCCATGGAGGACCCTCTTCCTCGGCCAAAATCTGAATTCCCGGAGTCAAACCCTGAACGTTGACTAGGGAATCCGAATTGAAGCTTCTTTGGTCGTAGAGTACTCTCTACCAATCTTGCCTTCATCAATAAATCATCCATCGAGATGTAATGCTGAAGTCGAACAGGTGTCTGAAGACTCTCCCGCAGTCCTTCAATGAAACGATTCTTAATAAACGCATCATCTTCTTTCATACCAACTCTCCTCATGGTCAATTCCAAGTCTTGCCAATATTCATAAACCGTTCTAGATCCTTGCCTCATATTCTCCAAATAAGAATGTTTCTCCATTAAATAAGTTGGTGGAACATGGTATGTGCGAAGCTCAGTCTTTAGTCTCTCCCAGGTGGAGATTGGTCTCTTTCAGGAAAACTGACTCTTTTCTTTAGCATTTTTCCACCACTTAGAAGCATAACGAGTGAAGGAATACTGCGCCACTTTAACCTTCTCTTTCTCTCGATAATTTTTCAGATCAAACAGATTCTCAATCTGTCTCTCCCAATCAAGATACTTTACCGGATTGTGCTAACCATCAAACTGGGGGATTTCATACTTCAACCCCTTGATTTCTCGAGCAGAATCCGAGCCAAACCCTGAATCTAAACTGCCATCTGACCTTCTTCGGGAAGAATGTTTCTTTCCGTGGCGGTGTTTTCTAGAGGATCATCTTCTTGATCGTCTCTCCGATTCAATCGACTCTTCTTCTGAACTACCATAGCACTGAAATTTTCGAACATAACCTTGAAGGTTTCCCTTCATGGTCGTGGATTGGGGAGTGGGAAGTGCGATTGAGTCAATTTTACGTGCCAATCTCTGCATCTCACTCATAATGGTTTTCATAGTTGCAGCGAAGTGACCTGGATCAAAAGGTTCGTTCGATTTAAACTGATGTCTCTCCCAACTATCATTTACCTTATCCCTGGGTGGTTCATCATGTCTACTAGTAGACGGATATGTAATAGGCAAATTATTGGGGTCTTTAACAAAAGGCGGGACGAAAGGATTATCATCCATCATCTTCGCTATTTGCTAAGAAGTAACAAACAAGTAGAAATAAAAATTCCCCCTTCCCTTTGTTTGGTAAGATCACTCACCAAGTGTATATCTCTCACAACTCACAAGGCTAAGGCTTATAAGGGAATTTTTTTAATCAAAATAGCCGCAAATCAAAGCAGCTGGAGGGTTAAGTACTGCAGAAGGTAATTCGAAATTTAAAAATATACAGACTCAGAAAAAATCTCTACGATCTGGATTTCCAAATTCTACAAAGAATAAGAACACAACACAAGTTGAATGGCTCAAATCGGAATTATAACGAAGAAGTTATAATCAAATTAAGAAAGCTCGATATAGGCTTAACAAAAATTCCGATAATGAAAAACGATTTTCCAAAATCAAATAGGATTAAGAAATTTAACCTAAAATTCTTCAAGAAATCTAAAGTACCTGAATACTTGCTGATCAAGATGAATTTTTTATTTAACCCAAGCCCCCTATATATATAAACATAACTTTTCCGCTCTCACATGGATTTAGTATTTCCTATTCCTTTCTTGAATTGAATTTTTCTTTCTCTTGCTTTTTCTCCTCTCTTTTTCAGCTATAAATCAAGCTCTTTTCTCAAAAATAAATCACTCAATCCCAGATTCTAATCCCCAAATTTCAGCCGTGTGTTTTTTCAAAATATTTTTGGAAATTACAAAACAGCTCCCAAACTTTCTGAAAATTACAAAACAGCACCAAATTTGATTTTTTTTCCAAATCCTAGATTTCCTATCTGGATTTCCCAAAACCTGAATCTGCCTTTTTGATTTTCGAAAATCTTGGAATAGTTTTTAAGCCTTTATAAAACATGGAAAAGAAATTTACGACAACTTCCTCTTGATTCTAATGAACTTCGAGGTATTCAAGATCGTAAGGATCAAGAATATGACACTATATCTGGAAAACAACACAAAAAGACTTTTTTTGTATGTGTAATCTAGAATCAAGACAATTCAAGACTACGGAATCAAAGAACGGGAATGAAAGCAAGTAGGATTACGAGCATGCAATCATTTTCAGAAGAGTTGAATAAAATATCACAAGCACATAAAAACTGTATAAGCTACATAGATCTACGAAACTGACCGAGAGGTGAAGGCGAATAATACTTGTTAATGCTCCGACCCTTCAACGTCCTCCTGACTCAATTGAAAAGGTGAAGGCGGATAGTAATACCGAAGTATTCTAACTCTCAGACCCTTCGAAGACCTTTGACTCAAGATTCAACCGTCCTGCTAAGAAAGATCAAACAAACACAGTTTAAAATATGACACGAATGATTTTATAATAAAAGAAAATTTTCAAAATAAATTCAAACATAAACTCAAAACCCCTGAATTTTCGGCCAAGGATCTTTTGCATTGCTCTGATACCAACTGATATGAATCTCCTTACGAAGATTCTGGATTGCAGAATATCAGATCTTTATTTATTTGAGAATTTTGCCCAACTCAAATAAATGCAGCGTCTAGCCCGCAGGGTACACTAAACTCGACTTATAAGCGACTAGCCCGCCGGGTACACTTACAAGGTTTCTCTATAAATGTCTAGCCCGCAGGGTACGCCAACAAAGGAAATTGAAACTTAAATAGCCTGCAGGTTTAAGCAACAATAAAGATAATGAGAATGTCTCAAAAGTCTGAATATATGATTGAGAAAAGATGTCGAATAATTCGGCCAACCTATCTTTAAATAGAGGAGGATTTCGGCCAGGTTAAACCCTAATCACAATCATAATCAGAATCAACTTTTATGGCAGCTTTAAGAAGCTAAAACCATATCTAACTAAAATACCAAAAATCAAATCATACTCTTCCTTATCTATGAATTTCGGCCAGCCCATGTCTAGAATTAGACTAGAAAATTATTACCTTATCTAATCTTACCAAATCTAATTCTAGTCAGAATAAAACTGAATAAACTAAACCCTAATGGACTATAAATTTCAAACTTCTCTCCTAAGGCCCACATAGCCGAATTAACAGTTCTAAAATCCAAAAATAAAATTAATGTTACAATGATCACACTACCTCATTAAAAAACCCAACGGGAAAAAGAGTATAGTGTCCTTCATAATGTCTTCAATTAATCGATAATCTTGAATAAGTAATCCAAGAACTTGCTGGCTTCTTCTTGAGTTCTTCATTATGAAGGCGATCAATCAAATTATTCAATGCAACATCTCTAAGCTTCATTCTAGACCTTGTCATAGGTCCAACCATGTCACTTAGAGGATTGTGAACATAACCCTTGAATCTTTGATCAAGACGTGGAATGTCTTCATTTATGGTGGTAGTCGTACCCTGATCTCCATCACTTTCCTCTTCCTAGTCAGAGTGTTTGTGATGGTTGACTTCATTTTTATCTAGTTGATTATGTCTGCTCTATGGCTAGTGTTAAACCCCTCCCCCCTTCCTCCACTACTACGATCACTCGTGTTTCACCACTAGCCTCAAGTGTTCTCTATCCTTTAATTGATTATGTAATTTACGATAAATTTTCTATACGCATTCTAGATTTTTGGGTACAGTAACTTCTAGTGCAGATCCCACCACCTACTCTGAGGCGTCAAAGAATACTCATTGCCATGATGTTGTGGCTAATAATATTAATGCTCTAGAACGCAACAAGACTTGGATGTTAGTTTCTCTTCCTCCAGATAAGAATGCAATTGGATGCAAGTGGGTTTATCGTATCATGTTGAAATATGATGGTACCATTGAACGTCACAAAGCTCAACTGCTAGTTCTTGGAAATCATCATATTGAAGGAGGTGACTATACTGAGACATTTTCTCCAATTGCAAAGATGAGTTTGTTCACTTGTTATTATCTGTTGTAGTCATTTGTGATTGGGAACTTCATCAAATAGATGTGATTAATGCTTTTCTACATAGTGATCTTCATGAAGAGTCTTTATGCTTCCTCTTCCTGGCTATCCTGCAGTCCCATGATAGGTATATCACTTTCTGAAATCTCTTTGTGGTCTACGACAAGATCCTCGCAATTGGTTTTCTAAATTAGCTCAGGCTTTACGCGCATTTGGATTTTTTTGGAGTAAGGTAGATGATTCTCCTTTTGTTTCTCTCGTGGCTTGGTTTCTATGCATGTGTTTATACATGTGGATGCCTTGGTGATTGCTGGTAATTCTTAGTCGCTTATCTCTGACTTCAAGAAATATTTAAGTTCGTGTTTCCACATGAAAGATCTTGGTACACTTAAGTATTTCTTTGGTATGGAGATTGCTAGACCGGATGGGATGTTTCTTTCACAACGGAAATATGCCTTTGACATTTTATCTGATATTTGTTTATCGGCTTCTAAACCAACTGATTTTTCTATGGAGCAATAACATGATCTTGTACGTGTAGAAAGGCCACTCTACGATGATCCTGAGTAGTATAAGCGTCTAGTTGGTCGCCTCATTTATCTTACCATCACTCGACATATGCTCAGCTATTTGGTTCATACACTTGATCAGTTTGTGAAGTCTCCTTGGGTTCCTCACTAGAAAGCTGCACTTTGGGTTCTACACTACTTGAAGAGTCATCCGGGTCAGGATTTATTTCTTTTCTCACGTAGTTCTTTACAACAAATTACTTTCTGTGACTCTGACTGGGCTGTGTGTCCTATAAGATGACTTTATCTTTGTGGGTATTTTGTGATGATCAGTGACTCTTCGATTTCATGGAAGACCAAGAAGCAACCCACGGTTTCTCGTTCTTCTGCTGAAGCGAAGTATCGTGGAATTATGTTACTTGTTGTGAGTTGTTATGCATTATGTCTTTGCTTTGGAACTTAGGTGTTGTGCATTTTGTTCCCATGCGACTGTTTTGCGACAGTGAATCTGTTTTTCATATTGCGACAAATCTCGTGTTCCATGAACATACGAATTACATTGAGGTTAATTTCCGTTACATCCTTGATCTTGTATAGTCTGGTACAATTTTTACCCATTCGCACTTCTGATCAACTTACGGATTTGTTCACCAAATCTCTCAGACGTACACAATTGCATTCACCACTAGGCAAGTTGGCCATTTTCTGATTCCCGTGCTCCAACTTGAAGAGAAAATTAAGGAATAGTGAATATTACTTGTAATTGTACTTAGATTATATTTCCTTTTCCTTTTTTGTATAGGTTTTTGTACCTCTACATAATGTACCAAAAATCATGAATACAAACACACATCTCTAATATTTTTTCAAGGACTTTTCTCCAATTTTTCCCATTAACTTCCCTCCTAGTGCGATCTGCAAAAAAATTATACAAAAAATTATAAATTATTTTAAAATGCAAAAAATTATATGATCATCGAACTAAAAATCATAAACATCAACTGAAAATCATAAAATATTGACTTAAAAATTGCAGCAACCAATATATAAAAAATCAACAAAAAATTGAAAAAAACATCGACTACAACTAACAAAACATTAATTGAAAATCATAAACTGAAAATCATAAGAATGTCAACAAAGCTTAAATTATCAAAAAAAAATTTAAAAAACTACAACGACAACCAATTTCACCCAAAAGCTACACACATCAACTCATATCAGCTAAATCTCACCCTAAAAATGAAAAACATCAAAATGAGAGGTAATTTAAAAACTACAAATATCAACCCATATCACCCAAAAAACTACAAAACTTCAATTCATATCAACTAAACATCACCCGAAAAATGAAAAACATTAACATGAGAGGAAAAAAACTAAAAACATCAACCAAAAAGTTCTAGTACCTCAAGAGTATAAGATCTCCACTTTGAAAATCATAAAACATCAACATTTAAAAAAATACAAACATCAACCTATATCACCTAAAAGCTACAAAAATCAACTCCTAACACCTAAACCTCATACGGAAAATGAAAAACATCAACATGAGAAAAACGTTACAACAAACATCAACATATATCACCAAAAAGGCTAGAAACAACAACTCCTATCACCTAAACCTCAGCAAGAAATTGAAAAACATCAACATGAAATGTTTTTTAAAAAATAAATACAAATATCAATCCATATCAGCCATGAAAACTACAAAACATCAACTCATATCAACAAAATCTCAACCGAATAATGAAAAACATGAAAATGAGAGAAAAAATTACAAATATCAGGAAAAAAAGGTACTTTACCTCAAGAACATATATTCTTCAAAATAAATATCCTGGTGGGATTCGAACCCAGACCATTAACCTCAAAATTAAAATATAATCACTACACCATAGAACCATTGCTGAACATTCTCATAGTGAAATAATAATAAAGCTCAGAATGTATTTGGAAAAATCAAAACAACATACATCACATAAACATCATCACACAAAGAACATAACATCATCACATGACAGCTTAACGTCATCAAACACCATCATTAACCTCACACATCTTCATCATATCATCATAAACATCATCATCACAAGCAGCAGGAAAATGAAAAGAAATTGAGGTTTATCTTCAGGTGGTGCGTTGACGGAGGAAGACCGAGGGTCAACAGAAAAATGTCGAGCGCGTGACGACGGAGAAAGACATCGCTCAATTCAGCAGCGGAGGAAGCTGGAGAATTGTGGCGGCGGTGACGGTAGGTCAAAATATGAACATCGTCTCTGCAATTAACTGTTGGCGCCTCTATAATCAACTGCCGCCGGCGCTGAAGCCTAAACTTGCCAGCCTAAAACCCTAGCTCTCCAAGCCATGACGCCAACACCATGGGAAGTTCCTCGCCGTTGATTGCTTTCCAATTGACCTCACCGACAACCACCATGAGAGTTTTGAGACAACGTTTTTTATTCAAATTGCAGAGGCTTGGAGGCCTAGGGTTTCGCGACGCAGCAAATCAGTTGTGCGGTGATTTTTGAGAATGGATGACACTAAAATTACAGTGAGCGATGTCCGTTAGTGGTTACCGGCGTCCGATGGTAATTTCCAATCAGCAAGGAGGTTTCCGATCGGTTGCAGAAAAAATGGAAAATGAAATTTTTTTAATATATAATATTTGTTAATTGCACAATAGGTCCCTAGGTTTATTCGCGTATATTTTATTAAAAATCCATCTCAAATGAAACTTACAATAATTTTACAATAAACCCTAATCTTATTTTTAGACTTTCTAAAACAAAACTTTGTGTTTTTAAAAATATATTAAATAAAATTGTTTTGTATGATTTAATCAAATTTAATCATACTTAATTTTATAATATGTTATTAAATAAAATTGTTTTTATTGATTATTTTATGTAAATTAAGTTAAATTTATAATTGATTATGTTTGTATAGATGCTGAATCCAAACAATCAAAATCATGGAATAAGGTTGCACCGTGCTTTTACGCGGCGTTCTTAATTAAAAATGCTAACGAAAATTTCATCTATTTCCAACCGCTCATATAAAAATTGAAACAAATAATTTCTAATATACTAAAATTTAGTTTACTTAAAAGAAAAATATAAACAATGAAGAGAAAATTAATTTCGTTGCAAAGCAAAGCTATAATTCTTATAATCAAGCAACTTATAAAATGTAAGCTATAAAAGTTGTTGTGCAATTATTGGCACATGTTTAGATTGTCGAAAATCTTCTCTTTCATAGCCGTTACCGATTTCTAACGGTCACAATCCCGCTGGAATCCTACATTCTACTAGACTCACATGGCGGCTCCTCCCCTCGGAGGTTACCTGCCAGCATCCTATGCTTCCGTACTTCAATCATGACATCCTACTCATAGGCCCCAACCTCCTCGCCTAATCTCAATTCCTATTCCGACAACCACCTTCGAAGACAGTAAGGCCTATCTCTTCTCAGACAATGATGTCCAGAGGTTGGCGGCTCCGCAGAAGCTCTCACTAATCGGAAAGTTTGGAATTGGAAGGCCTGGTATGGATATTGTTATTAAACTCTTCTTTAATTTGGGCTTCAAAGGAGGGGCGAGGCTAGGTCTGCTGGATAATAGGCACATCCTAATTAGGTTCGCATTAGAAGATGACTTCAATCTATGTTGGATGAGGGGGAAACTGAGGATTCATGATTGTCTTGTAAGATTTAGGAAATGGACATCTGATTTCTCCCCTACTAGGGATGCTCCTTTTGCTCCGATTTGGATTTCCGTTCAAAATCCTCCTGCATATTATTTCACTAAGGAAGCTACTACCATCCTTATGGAACAATTTGGACTGCCTATGATAGAAGATAGGCCAACTAAGGAGTTACCAAGGCCCTCTGTGATTAGATTATGTGTTCAATTGGATTTAACCCAAGACCTTCCACTTTGGATTAGATTGGGTACTCAAAAGGATAGCAAAAGGTTTAAGGTCGAATATGCATGAAAACCCCAGTATTTTACTAATTGAAGTTTGATAGGTCACAATGCAGGGCAATGCAAAAAGCCAAAAGTGAGGAATAATAGCTACATCAGAGAAAAAGGGAAGTTCAAAGATGTAGCTCCTCCCCGTGGAATGGAATGGAGGAGACTACAACCTAATAGCAAATTAGCTGAACATACCTCAGGCCTCTCAGTACAATAGAAACAGAAAGAAGCTGTGTCAGCTGCTGTAAATCACCAAACTGCATTGGCTAAGATCCCCAAGATCATGTATCAATCAAAAACGGCCAATCAGTTGGTGCATTATGAACATCAGGAACAAAACCAAATGGATCAAGTTCAGACTAAGGATCAAAATTTACATGTTGTAGTTATCACTGGGATACAACATCCAACTACAGATCACCACCATCAGAACTCATCCACAGCTCTCTTCTCACAGGAAGAAACAATAATGATACTGATGTTGTCATCAAAGCACAAGCCTCGGCTCTAGCTTGCCAAAGATAACCTTAAGATTCAAAAACACTTTTCAGACTCTTGTCAATTTATCTGTACCCCAAGTGACATCATCCCTGCTAACTCACTCTTTTTTCACAGAGCAATAGATTCAAATTTATGCAATTGAATGTCACTGAAGAATCAAGGTCAAGTAAGCCATATTTCCAATCATTACCTGGAACTCAACACTCACATAATTCAGACTCTTCAATGAAGGGTTCATCTAAGTTTCCTTCTTTGATGTGCAGATGGAATCTGATGATGAACTTATCTGTATTGACAATGAAAATGACAATGAAACTGAAACTGATATGTTATATCATGATGCCAGCACAGATGGTTTGAATGAAAAGAGTACTGATAATAAAAAGAGACATAGGAAAAATTATTTTACAGGGATCAACATGATCCTTAGGTCATCCATAATAAGTAGATAGTCTAATGATAAAAAACAAACATATAGCTAACATTTTGATCTGGAATATTAGAGGATATGGAACTGCAATACACAGATTTCAAAATCTCATTAGAATCCATAAAATTGACATTCTAGGGTTGATTGAACAAATGCACTAAATTTCTTATTTAAAAATCCTTAGCATGACCTTAGGTTTTAGAAATTGGAATGCTTGTAGTAATAATAAAATTTAGCTGATGTGGAATAATAACTTTAGCATTTCCAACATTACTCATAATTTAAAATTTCTATGCTGCTCCATCTCTGATACCTCTACTTCTAAAACTTGGAATGCTGCTAATGTCTATGCATAACAGACTAGAGATTTGAGGAAGATATTATGGTCTGATTTAAAGACACTACAAACTGTTCCTACCATTTACTTAGGAGATTTTAATGTCATCAAAGACCTAACAGAATATAAGGATAGGAAAGTTCCTCCACAGGGTAGCATAATGGACTTTAGGAATTTTATTTATGATCTAAACTTACTGGAGATTCAAACTGTAGGATCACAATTCACCTGGTCAAATAACAGACTTAGAGATCCACTTTTCAAGAAACTGGACAGAGGTTTAGCTAATCATGAGTGGATTAATTTATTTCCCAACTCTTCTATATAGATTTTAAATAAGGCAGGTTCTGATCATTCCCCTATGTTACTAACAGTTTTTAATAACAAAATATCCCAACCCAAGCCTTCTAGATTTTAGGAAAATTGGACAACTAGGCCAGAATTCATTGATGTGGTAAGTAATGACTGGAATAGACCTGCTATTGGCTCTCCATTGGCTATTTTAATAACAAAACTTAAAAAAGGCTGAAAATAACAATCAAATAATGGAATAAAACTCAATTTGGAGACATTTTTAAAAACCTTAAGGAGGCTGAACAGTGGGTTAGTTTGGCTGAGGAGGAGTATAAAAGGTTCACAAATGAGCATTCATATATTGAGCTTAAAAAACAAACATCAATCCTAACTAGATCAATTAGGGAACATGAACTATATTGGAAACATATGTCTAGGATCAAATGGCTCCAAGAAGATGACTCTAACACAACTTACTTCCATAAAACATGCACAGAGAAAATGAATAAAATGAGCATCAAAAAAATAAAATCACAGGATGGAAACTGGATCACTGACATTGTAAACATCCAAAATGAGGGGGTTCTTTTCTTTCAAAACCTATTAACTGAATCTAATGATGAGATCTCAAGAGAATGTGCTAATTTTTTTCTTAAAAACATCCCTCCACTTGTTGATGAGCAGGACAATTTAGAAGTAATCAAGCACATAACTGAGGATGAATTAAAAAATGTTGTGTTTGGATTAGGAAGAAGTAGTGCTCCAGGCCTTGATGGCTACAGTGGAGTATTTTTTTACTTTTTGTTGGAATATAATCAAGAAGGATCTTCTGAGAGCGTGTAATAAAATCAGAAATGGAACTAGGATTCCTAAGAGTATAGCTTCTGCTTGGATTACTTTGATTCCTAAGAAGCAAAAAACCTTCAAGTTTTTCAGATTACAGACCAATTAGTTTGTCTAATTTTACCAACAAAAATTTCTCTAAAATTATGATGGAAAGGTTGAAACCACTTTATGGATAAGATAATCTCCTGTGAACAAACTGCTTTCATGAAAGGTAGGGAAATCTCAGATAATGTAATACACATGCAGGAGTTGTTCAGATTTCTTAAGAGCAATAATAGAGACCCTAATATCATTATTAAGTTATATATGAAAAAGGATTTTGACAGAGTTTCTTGGGGTTTTCTTAATTCAATACTTCTTAAATTTGGTTTCAATGGTCTGTTTGTC
Organism: Rubia tinctorum; assembly: GCA_032355605.1. Lineage (NCBI taxonomy): Eukaryota > Viridiplantae > Streptophyta > Magnoliopsida > Gentianales > Rubiaceae > Rubia > Rubia tinctorum. The sequence goes on along the minus strand of JAULKM010101679.1, from coordinate 31,260 downwards.
CATTTAATAATGTTTAATATAAGTGTTGCATGGTTCTCCATCTTGATAAATGGTTGTCCTGTAGGTTTCTTCAAATCATCTAGAGGGATTAAGCAAGGGGATCCCATTTCACCTTTCTTATATATATTATCTTAACTGAATATTTCTCTAGAACTATTAAGCATGTAGTTAATGTAGGTTTAATAAGACCATACCAAATCCCAAGTGGCCTTTGTGAGCCAACTCACATTATGTATTCAGATGATACAACCTTATTTACTACTGCAGAAGCTAAAAATATCAAGAACCTGAAAAGATTCCTCCAAGCTTATGAATTAACTTCAGGTCAACACATTAATTACCATAAGAGTGAATTTTTCATTAAAAAAAATAACAAATGCCAGATTACTAGTGATTAAGAGAACTCTAGGCATGAACCAGGGCAAAACCCTAATGACATATTTAGGAATCCCAATTTTCCAAGGTAGGATCAAGAATGAATTCTTCACCGCTCTTTTAGATAGATTTGAGAGTAAATTGTCAAACTAGAAAATTAGGTGGTTTTCTTCTGCAGGTAGACTGACTCTTATTAATCATTGTCTCTATTCCCTATGCATCCACATCTTCACAGTTCTTAAACCAACTAATCATGTGCTTAAAAAAATTGAATCACTGGCTGCCAATTTCTTTTGGGGGGAAAATGATGAGGGAAATCATAAGCTTCATTGGAGATCATGGAAAAAATGCTGCTTACCTATTAATGAAAATGGAATAGGAATAAGGGACCTGCTTACCATAATTAAAGCTCTCTCTGCAAAATTATGGTGGAAACTATAGATGAACAAAACTTTGTGGTCTAACCTAATGTGGTTACTAAGTGATACTTCTCACACTTCACACACAAGATCCAAGATAGAGCTAATTACATAGGAGTGCAATAATCACTCACAGGTTATATATGGTCTAGGTATCTGTAGCTTTTGGAATTCCAATTGGTTAGGAAATGGTGCATTATTTTATAAATGACCCACTCATATAACTCTCTTATTCTCTGATATTTCTATATCCCAATCCATAGGAGATAAAAATTCACTTACCTATCTTGGAGCCTCATTTGGCTACCAGTGACCTTCTTCTTTTGCAGGAGGCTGATCTTACTGCCAACCATGAGGACAGACTTATATGGAAACCAGCTGCAAATGGAAATTTCTCCACTACTTCTGCATATAAAGCATTCAAGCAAAGGAGACTTGTAGTTGCCTCTCTCAACCAAGTCTGGAATAAAATCATACCGGGGAAGTTATCTATTTTCATGTGGAGGTTCATGAACTCTCTCCTACCTTTTGATGACATGATAATCAAAAAAGGATTCTTTCTTGCTTCCAAATGCATTAATTGTGAAAAATCAGATTCTATACAACATTTCTTTAATGAGTGTCATAGCGTGGACAACTGTGCATAACATTATTGTCATAAGGAATAGGTTTTTGAATTCAGTTTGGGATAGAATCTCATTCTATCTCACTTTCTAAGGTCCAAACATTATTCAGAATAAAATGGCCCTTATTTTTTCAATCACTACATTTTGGAATCTGTGGAAAATGAGGAATAAGATACTATACAAGGGAGAAAACTGGATTACTAACTCTATGATCAAAAAAATTAAGACTGATGTTAAACAATCCCTAGCAGCTAAACCACTAAAGTGCATACTTAAGTGAAGAAAAATTCTGGACAATAAGGGATTGTGCAATTTTCTTCAAAAGAAAGAGAATGATCACTCATGAGTTAGTTAATTGGGCTAGACCTACCATAGATTTCAAAATAAATGTAGATGCTTCATGGCTTAAAATTATTTATCAGCAGGTTTAGGATTAATTGTTAGGGACAGAAATGAGGAGTTCATTAGTGCAGCAGTGGAAAATCATCTTGCAACCTCCCCATTGCATTCTAAACTTCTTGCAATTCATTTAGGCTTTAGAAAATCAAGGAATTTTGTCAATAAATCTGTCCAGATTGAGTCTGACTGTCATTTAGTAATCCAGTTCATCTCAAATCCAATTAAGGCCCCTTATCAGCTCTACTCTTTGTGTTTTAATATACATGATATTCTAAAAATATCCAGGGTAGATTTGATCTTCACTAAGAGAGAAGGTAACCTAGCTGCAGATTTTTTAGCTAATGAGGCAAAAAACATATCTTTCCAGGCACTCTCATGGCATAACTTGAAAAAAGAACTTAAGGGGATTATATTAATGGATAAAAATACATCCCTAGTTTGAGGATGAGGAGTAAATCTCATTTCAGGTTTCAGAAAGCCAATCAGCTTCGTATATCTTAAATCATCTGCTCTAAATTGGTGCACAATGCTATCTTATCTCTCTTTCTATTCTCAGGTTCATTCTCTGGAAATTTGAGGATTATCTTTGTGGCCTCATGTGCCTTCTTTTGCTGGACATGTTACAAGTTTTGACTTCAATATTTCACGGTTCAGTGCCTCATGCTGACATGTTGCTGCTTCAGCTCCTGACTCTGCTGATTTTGCTCCTGCTTGTTGCTTTTGCTACTGATTGTGCTGCTCTTGCTTTTGTTGTTCTTCACTGAGTACATTGGTTGTTGTTGACCTCCTGCTTATTAATGCTACCTCTCCTTTTAATCAACTGATCTGCTATTGAATCTCATGCCTTTATGGAGTACTGCTAGGAATGTTTGTTGTTGTTGATGATGCTGCTTCATTTTTGTTGTTTTGTTATTGTTATGCTCTTACGGTTTTTCAAATGTACCATGACATACATCAGAGCATGGTCATGTTATTTCGGCTGCAACCTTATTCATAAAGTGACTTCTAGCAGTGGAGCTTCTGGCTGCAGAAATTCTTTTGGTCGTGCCTTATACTTTTGGGAATCTTTTCTTTTCGGTTCCATTTTGGTCTGCTACATCTGGGAATATCAGTGACATGCTACATTGTTGCGGGAGGAAGGGTGATGATCTTCAGTTCAGCCTGACATGCTCTACTTTTGACTGGCTACAATGAAGTTAGGATGCTACACTTTTGGAGACTGTTCTTTTTGGGACAATTATTCATTTATTTTAATAAGTGATCAAACTATTACTGAGATACCAACCCTCCTCTGTATATAAGGCATTTTATCTTCCCTAGTCTGATCTTATTGGATATCTGGCCTGAATTGATTAACACGAGGGGTAGAGATCGATTACATGAAACATATCCAAATAGATCACTAGAGTTCTTTCACATTAGCGCTATAGATTTAGGATTAGCCACTGTGTACATCCTAAACTGTTCTATCCTGTTTGGTCTTATTTATGGGTTAGGAGAGCCCAATATATCTCTCCCATCCACAAATGGTGGATGTTTTAATTTAAAAAATGAAGCAAAAGTGTTGAAAAATTAGCTTGGAACAGAAGGATGAATTGTTCCAGGGAAGCTGCCAACAGAAGGTTGAAGTGTTGCAGCATGAGAGTACTTGAAACTCTATTTCCAAAGTCACCTGTAACAAAAACAGAATTACATCAGCAACATCCATTCATCTTTGTGTCAGGAAATTAATTCTTATGTCATGGATTTTTTATTTATCTAAACACACAAGTCCTTTGATTTCAAAGGTTAAATTTATCCATTCCAAGATGCGATCAGGTATGTCAAGTTTAGAAATAGCATCAGCCACCTGATTTCCTTCTCTAAATGTATGAGTAAATAAATTAGATCCAATAAGGCATTGGGTATCATGAGCTAGATTGTAACAGTTCCAATGGGCCAAATCTAGATCTACAACCATTCTTACTGCGTTTATGCCACACAACTTTAATGAATTTTGATTTTGGTATATGGGATCAAAAATTAGGAACAATTTCAGTTAGTTTCAAAAATTGATCCCTTACACTTCTCTTCTGAAATGGTATCACTGAGTTAGGAAAATATGTTCCTTAATTTCAAAAACTGTTTGTGATGTGTTACAAGGAATTGAATCATAAATGTTCCTATTTATTGCCTTCCACAGAAAGCAGCAGACAAAATTAGGTATAATATGAACTAGGTTTGAATGCAAGGGTGAGAGACCTTTGAAATTCCAATATGAAAATAATCTATCCCATAATGTATCAAAGTTAACCAGAGGTATGTTAGCCAGGTTATGGATCTGATTCCATACACTTAGAGCAAAAGGACATGAGTTAAATAAATGATCAATTGTATCCTCATTGTTGCAGTTATGCATTTGGATGGCATATTGAAACCAAAAAATACTAGAACATCATCAAAAGGCAAGAAACTATTCATTAACCTCCACATGAAAATGGATATTTCTTTTTGGGTTCTAAAATTTCAGATTTTTATCAAGGATGCTGAGTTACCTGGAATATTGTTAACAACTTGGTATGCTGAAGAAAAGATGAAATTGCCTTTGTGTTCTGGTTTCCATAAGATTCTATCAATCCTCCCTTCATTTATTTAGGCATCTTGCAAAAAAAAGGATTACATTAGGATTAATCAAATGAGGTATTAGGGATAAAAATATCTGCTAATGTCTTATGAACTCTGCCATTGTAGTGTTCATAGGGATTAGTGATATGCTAGGATTCAGTATATCAATAAGTGATCCATGATCTGTCCAATTAGCATACCAAAAAGGACATTTTCCTTGTCTATGAAGCACCCTAGAATTTGATTCTGCCAAATTATTGACTGAACAAATTCTTTTATAGTTTTGTGACTTTATGTTTTAAGGTGCCAAAGACCAAATAAATTGTGCCCATAAAGACTTACCAATCTAAAACTTCCACCAAAGTTTCAAAGCACAAGATTGAATAATGATCCTAATAGATCTAAAACCTAAAGAGTTAATATTAACCTGTTTGCATAATTCAGTCTACTTCTTCCAATGTCTTTTCATCTTATCCTGTGTTTCCCCCCAAAAGAAATTTGTCATTTTCTTTTCTATCAACCTAATCATGTGTTTTATGGATAACTACTGACAATATATGCTGGAAATTGGGAATAATACATGTTTGTATTATAGTTAATCTACCTCCGCTACTCAGCATTTTATTTTTCCAGTTTCTGATCTTGCTCTCAATATTTTCAATCACTGGTTGAAAATGACAGTTATTTACTCTTCCTGAGATAATAGGGCATCCTAGGTAAGTAAATTGAAAATATTCCTGCTTCATTTTCATAATATTCTTCACTTCCCTAACCTTATGTCTAGTTGCATTTTTACTTATGTAGAAATTAGATTTGTTAAATTTTATTTTTTGTCCAGTTGTTTCTTCAAAATTTAAGCGAAAGACTTTCAATCTTGTTAAGCTATTATGTGTACCTTTAATAAAAATAATGGTGTCATCAGCATAGCTAAGGTGTGATATAGGGTTAGCATTTGCAGGCAGTTGGTAGTAGTCCAGGTTTTTATTTTGGTAAATAAAAGCTAGACTTCTAGTGAATGATTCTGAGAATATGTTAAAAATAAATGGGGATAAGGGATCACCTTGTTTGATTCCACATGTAGCTCTGGAAAAACCCACAGGTTTTCCATTTATACGAATGGAAAAAAATGCATGTGATATATTTTCATAATCACCTGCACAAAACTACCATGTAACCAAATTTAAGTAAAATGTTATTTACAAATGGTCTACTTACTTGTCAACGGCCGTTTTTAGATCTAATTTAATTATGCAGTTAGGGGTATTATGTTTGGTGTTTAGAAACTTAACCATTTCCTGCAGATAAATAACATTATCAGATATATCTTTACCCTTTAAAAATGCATATTGATTAGGTGATATCATTTTTCCATTAAAGGTTTCATTCTCTCAGTTAAGATCTTGGAGAAGATGTTATTTGAAACATTAGAGAGACTAATTGGCCTATAATCTTCAAAAGATGATGGTGTAGCTTTCTTAGGGATTACATATGTCCAAGTACTACTAATACCCTTAGGAATAGGTGAGGAAGACATGAAATCATTGGCAGCATCCATCAGGCCACACTAATAAAATCCCAAGCTTTGATATAGAAGGAACTGGTATAACCATCTGGACCAAGACTTGAGTCCTTTTTTTAAACTAAAAACCACTGATTTAAGTTCTTCCACGGTTACAGGTTTCATCAACTTCTCATTCTCTTGCTGTGTTATTATGTCGGGAATCTTGTTAAGGAAATGACCATAATGAAGGTCAGGTTCTGGCTGAAAAGGTTCAGATAAGAGTTCTTTATAATAGTCCATTTCCTCCTTTTCTATGCATTTATATTGTGTGCCCATCCTCCATCCTTTTTTTTTAATTTTTTAAATTGTCATTCTGCTCCTTTTTTCTTTAACTATGTTATGATAGTATTTGGTGTTATTACACCATCCTTTATCCAGTTAGTTTTTTATTTTTGTTTCCAAAATTTTTGTTTTTCCTTAAGTTCTCTAATGTGTTCTACCTTTAGTCTATTAAATTTAATTAGTTGAGTTTCAGTTTGATCTAGGTCATAAACTACCTCTTGTTTCCTCAAAACCTTTTATGCTATTTCTACATTAGTCTCAATATTACCAAATGTGGACTTATTCCATGCTTTTAAGATCTTTTTAAGTCTAATCAGTTTCAAGTAGAATTTTAGCATTCCTTTCTCAGTACTTAACAAGTGTTAGGAAGTCAAGTATGTTAAACCATACATTAATAAATCTAAATGAACTGTGTGTGTGAGGGTTAGGTAATTATATTTGGAGAAGGAGAGGGTTGTGGTCAAAAGAAAGTTTATTTAAAGTCTGAATAGATGAGGTTGGGATTTATTGATCCGGGAATCTGAACATAGACCTCTATCTTATCTCTTACTAGTAGGGTTCCTAATCCTAGAGCTAATCCAAGTGAACAAATTACACATAGTTGCAATGTCCATTAAGCATTTACTATTGATGAAATCATTAAACTATCTAATGCTCCATTTATTCAGGGGTGATGGTCATTTGTATTCCATTTCAACAGTTATAGTATTAAAATCACCAATGAATATAGCATCATCAGTAGGAAGACTATTTAGATCAGTCCATAATTGTTTCCTTTCTAATATTGTTCTAAGTCCATATATGAAAATAGCCTGCATGGCTATATTTAGCTGTGGACTCTGAATATGAACAAAAAGGAATTGGTTGTTATCTAGCATAAGATTAAGTTGTAACTGGTCAGTCCACATAGGCTAGATTTGACCATTAGAGAACTGAATGCAATTATGAAACCTGAGGTTAGTCATGTATGCAAGGCATTCAAAGTTATCATTTTTAGGTTCTATTAAACATAAGAGCTGTAATTTATGTCTTCTAACCAGATCATATAATTTAGACATTGAAGTGTTCATATCCCTAAGGTTCCAAACTAAGAATTTTAAATGATTTTTATCAATCATTAATCAGAGTTATTTTGGCTTTTTGAAGATGATCTGAGCATCATCTTATTAAGTTGAGTAAAATAATTGGTTTTCTTTTGCTTATTTTTTGTTTTTAGATTACCTGCTATGTGAGAGTCAATATAATCATTAGATTGGGTCAGTGGTACCTCTTTTCCTGATGAAAAAATGGAGGAAACTTCCTTTTGGTCCCCTTCCTTCCTTGTAGGAATAGTTGTTGAGTTTTCTGATCTTTAAAGATCAGTGAGAAGGGAGAACCTGTTTCTATTTGTTCTCAGCTGTGAGTGAAAAAATTTGTCTGTTTGAATTGGAGAGTAATCAGTAATACCAAACTTACCTTGGTTGATATGCAGATCATCCTTTACATATCTGAAATGTGGCTGATGCATTATAGGTGGACTAGCTTTATGGCTCAATTTTTGGGGTTGTGAGTCCTTATGTGAGTGAATTTTGTTACCAATTGTTTCCCGTGTGACCTGAACTGGGCTAGCATGTAAGGATTGTGTGGAGTTCTTAGGAGGACTATGTTTATAGAGAGCTGAATTATCTTTCTTATTTGTTGTAGCCAAAATCAAAAGTAGTGGTTCTACAGAGTTATTTATGTCTAAGTTAGTTTCCTTTCCTTCATTAAGTCTGGTTGGAGGGGAAATAAATTTCTGACCAGTTGGTTCCCATTTAGGATTCAGATTGGGGTTTAATACTCTACAATGTTTAACATCATAACTCAGCTTAGAGCAGTGAAAACAATATGCAGGCAGATCTTCATATTCTATTGGGTACTTCTTTTATTTTGGATTGATCCAAGTCTAAAAGTAGGTTTCAAAGGTTTCAGCAAATCAATTTCAACACACAATTTAATTGCATAAGGACGAGTTAGACCAGCAGTAGCAACATCCATCTTAATAAAATATCCTATATTATTCCCTATGGATTCAACTGAAGATATGTTATAGTAATACAAAGGAACATTTCTGATATTTACCCATACAGGGACGATGGAAGATTCTGAATTTGGGAAGAAATCTGGCGTCCACCGAAGAACTTTCATTAGGGATCCATGGAAAGCCCAGGTCTCTTTAATCCAGCAACGATGGAAATCCGATAGCTACTCAAACCTTATAAGAATGTGTTTATAATCCATCGATCCAATTTGGTATCTTCCTTGGAAACCTGTTGTTTTGAAGGATGCCTCCAGCTGCTCCATAGTTGGTCGTCCTCTGAGGAACTTTCCTATAAGGGCATTTGAGTAGTGGGCTGACAACTGGGTGATTTCTTCATTAGTATATAGGCAAGCAATGTCTCCCAAGTGTTCATTTTTGGATTGAATGTTGGGGTTACTGGGCAGAGAGGTGACTAGTGGTAGTGTTTTTGTTTTCAAAGTGGCGAGAAAAGTTTTCCGCCACCCGGTGGCGGTGTCTCAGTCATACTGTGGTGATTTCCGGCGTGAAAGAGTCGTGAAAGAGTCGTTAGAGAGAAGGGGGAGAAAAAGAAGAGTTGTTGCTGATATTATATAATGTAAGTTTATTCCTTCTTTATTTTTCTTCTTTATTTTTTTAAAAAAAGGTTTTTTCTGGTGGTTCTTAACTTAATTAATTATTTTCATAGGATCCACCGGTATCAGGGATAAAAACCATATTTGCAATGGACCCATCTGAGTAAAAATATGATGATGTGTTGTATTTATCAATTAATATGCACTAAACAAGCACAAAATCTGCACAGATGAGTTCTAGGCACTTATTAATATATTATGAATGCACCAAATATGTTCAAAAAACACATAGGTCTTAAATGGATTTCTTTTGTAATATCTTTCAAACAATTTTATTAGCTTGTTTCAACGTGTGTAATGATACTTTTTGTTTGTTATCTTTTTCTTGAAGTTCATCTAGCTTGGCTTCCGATGAGATGAATCCTAGCAAAGCTCTCAATAAAGCTAGAACGGGTATGTATAAATTCAAATGAATGTTTGATATATTTGTTTAATATTTTTAAAATCAATGTAGTATACTTAAGAAATATTTATCCGAGTGGACCTAGAATAGTTTTTTGTTTAACTTTGAGAGCTCCGGTTTTCACATTTATATTAAGTTCACTTTATCTCGTAAATTAGATGTAAATAATATTAGTTTGACAATTTATCTGAATATGTACGTAATGTTACTGTTAGGATTGAAAAGATAGTCTACGTACGATGTATCTCTACGATTTGTGTATTGTGTATTTACTTTTGTAACTCTCTTGTATTCTATATTTATTTTACATAATACATTTATAACCAGTTAGGATTTTCGTATTCACACAGTATTAACCTAAACGTATAACGATCCTCCAACAACAGCCGCATCTGCTTTCTTCCTCCTCCCTGCCCATTTGATTTCCTACAATTGGGTTTGGCATTCTATATTCAAGTTTCTCTCCTCTCTTTTGGTAACATCGTAGTATCTAATAGTACCAAAATGTTCTCGATGTAGTTAGTAAAGTATTCTAAATTTGTTTTGCCTTTAGTGGCACATACTATGTACAAGTCTTGATGGTTACAATATGATTGATATTATTTTTCCTACTCTAGTTCATGTACAAGAAATATAAACGTGTAATACATACATGCATTTTCCTCATGACTTATATATAAACTCATGAACACCAAGGAAGAGAAACAAAATTTTGGTTACTTGAGTGTTATTCATTTTTGTTATCACTAAAAGTCTTCATTATATGCAAGTTTTCTTGGGCCAAGTGTCTTTGCCTTAATTTATTTGCGATGTGTTAACTTTGGAACTAACTAATGGAAAACATTTCTTCTTATATCTCGTTGACAGAGGAATGTGAACCTTCGGGAATAGATTTATTAGCCACAACAGCCCTTTTAGCAGAGCATATGGGAGACCTAGTCGAGCCCACATCTAAAGCGACACTAAAGAAGCCTTGCCACTATTTGGGCTGATATGCGTTGGCACGCATTTGGCTTTTTGAGTGAAAAGGGATAGATTTTTGCTACATAGAAAGTACATTTTCTTCGTTATCATTCAACGCTACTTTAAAACACTTGTGTAAAAGGCTTGTGTCAATGAGACTTGTTAATCCCAAAATTTATAGTATGTTCAGCGATGATCCGTACAAACCCAATATGCACCTAAACCTACAAAACACACAGAGAGAGGTCAGGCGTGCAGGCCCAGGGCCGTAGCTGCTCTGACGCTCCCGTTAATCATTGATGCCATGTAGAAGCGTATCTAAGTGAATAGTAGACTGATTGGAAAATCTTACCTTGTATCACACACTTTTCCTCGTTATATGTGGTTTGGTGACTGATGGGACTGGAGTTGTCCCATCAGCGCCCGTCAAAACCCCTTCATGTCTGTCTCCGCGCCCATGTAGCGTCCATGGGCAAGCAGGCCTTACATTTTGCCCCTTTTCTCCTTATTGGGCCGTCAGACCCATACATTATCAAGTCCCCCATCCAATGACCTGATAGGATAAGTCATCCTACAGGCCGGTGGCTGAGGCAGTGCCTGCGTTTTTCTCGTGATTAACCCTGAGTTGTTCAGCGAACAGGTAGCGTCCCCGTGAGCTGCTCCCTCTCTTTCCTGGGCATTTTGGCGGTCTTTGGTTTTTGAAACGCGCACTAACACACGATCTCCTTTTCATTAGTGCGTCATTTGGCGGTTACGCTACCTGTCTGGATGTCTGCCACGTGTTTCTTTCTGACGATTTTCTGCACGCTGGTTGCGTAATTTTCGCTCTCTTCCAAAGCGGTTATCATTACTTTTTTGCCATCCTGTCTTTCGAGGGAATTAGCCGCCTCTATCTGTTTTATCTTCTTTTCTCTTTTCGTCCGTTCGTATCCTTCGTCATTTTATTTTCATCATTTCCCCTCTCTGTGATTTTGTCTGTGTATTTCTGCTAAGGTTCTTGGTTATCCGGCGACTTTTGACCTTCTTCCAGGTACCCTTTCTGTCTTTTCCTATTTCCTTCTTTCTATCATTTTATTTTATTACCATGGTTTCCACCGTCGGTCCCCCCACGGCAGATTCATACTGCGATATGACCAACCCTGAGTTCCGGGCTGTTCTTCACGTCATTGAGACCGCCTTCAATGTTCAAAACTCCATTTTTAATGACATCCGTGATCATATTCTGCTCCCTAAAGTTATTCAAACAGTCCTAAACGTGCCCACGGGCATGGTCGCTGTCTATCTCGAGACTCTCGAGCAGTGTTGTCTTTGGTTTCCTCTTTCTCCCTTCTTTCAGGTCGTTCTGGCCTTCTACGAGTTAGGCTTAACCGACTTTCCCCCAAATTCTGTTTGGGTTGTCTTAGGCTTTGAGGTCTTGTGCCGCATTCTTCGTATCCAACCTTCTATCACTTTGTTTTACATTTTTTGTCACTCCGCTAGGATGCCCCGGGATTGGATTTCCTTAAAGTTTTAGCAGGATGGGGTCAAGTTGTTGACTGTTCTCCCCACTCGTGTTGAGAGGAAGAGACGATTCATTTTTGTGGACGGGGACCTCATCCTGGGCCCTGGTGATGATGAGAGGGTCACTTATCCCTCCGGGCAAGAAAAGGGGCAGGGCTCTCGTTCTACTGCTATTGAAATTTTCCCCTGCAACCATTCATTTCCCGACTTGAGGTTGTGAGTGTCAGGTGGCACCACATCTTGCTTGATTCCACCCTCCGTGTTGTCGGCTTGCCGTATTTCCCTGACGGCATTTCTCCCGGAGAGAGTCTCGCCGATCTGAGCGGTATTCATTGTGTCTTCTTCACTGTTTTGGCTGGGTTTTTAACTCTGCCTGCTTTTTTGTACTAATCATTTTTACAACCTGTCAATCCTTCTCCTTCTCTTTTGCAGAAATGTCTGTGGCTGCTTTTCTTGGGGATCTGTCAAAGCTTCCCAACCGATCTGTAAGCAACCGTCCGGCCTCCCACACCGACGATGCGACTGGCGTCGTTGACCAGCAGGTTGAGGAAATCAATGTCTCAGACAGCGAGGTCAATGAGGACGAGCTTGCCCTGAGGAGGACCAGTCGCAGGCTGCGGAGAAGGGGAGAAGATACTGGAGCAGGTCCCAGTCTGCCTCCTTGTACCATCATTTCGGAGGAGGTCCTTGAGATGCCTGCCCCCAGCCAACAAGGTCTTGCTTTGACAACCCGGCATACTTCAGCGATCCCTTTTTTGCCACCATTTGTGCACGCCCTTCCCTCTCGGGGATCTGCGCCAGGTCCTTTGTGCAGCGCCTCCGCTCGAACGAAGACGGTTTCCCAGGCCTTGCCCATTCCTCACTTCAATTCCTGGCTGCACGAGTGCTCCCTGAATGTCACCGACACCAATTCTTTGGCTGATCGGTCATCCGCGATCATTCTTGAGGTTTGTTTTCCCTTCTTATTTACTTTTACTTTTTCCTTTGTTTTTGTTTTGTGCTTATTTGTTTTCCTTTTCTTTTCCAAGCATCTCTGCTCTGCTAAGGCCATGCATGAAGAAATTGACAGCTTGAGGGCGGAAAATACCGAGCTAAAATGCGGTCTGACCTCTCTGCATACCCAAGCTCGTCGGGCCAAAGAGCTGGAACGGGATTTGAAGCTGCAGAAGGGGGTTACGTACTCCCTGCAGAGCTCTCTAACACGCTTTAAAACCAAGGTTACCGACTTAAAATCCTTTCATTACTGGGCCTTCACTCAGAGCTTCCTTAGCCTTTATTCACATGTGGTGTAGATAAATAAGGCATTCGAGCTGCTGAGCGGCGTGCTGATGAGGGCCATTGAACTCTACTCCCTCACTGAAGATGAAGACCAGCTGCAGGTTGGCCTTCATACTTTATTCCTTTCATGGAACACAGCTTCACTGAGTACTTCTCGCAGTTTCACCCGGGGATGTCATTGGCTGAGCTGGATAGTTGGGTCCCCAATGGTATCCCCTCTGAGGCCGACACACAATCCACCAACAGGGCTCATTAGCTAGCTGAATATGTGGTTGTTCCCACTGAAGAAGCTACTAAGGCTGCTGGCAGCTCCAAGAAGGACGGCGACGCTGGGGAGTTCAGTGCAAGAGGTGAAGGCGGAGAGGTTAGCGCCATGATCGTTGAAGCTGAAGAAGAAGGCGGTGCGGTAAAGCCCTGAAGAAAAAAACTTCTCCCTTTTTTCATCTGTCTGTTTCCGTGCTGAGGGATGAAACATTATTTAACTTGTTGGTGTTTGTTTTTTTCAACTTGGCCTGAAATCGTGTTACTCGTTAAGACATATTTCAGCCTGAACTGCATTAGTTTATGGTTTCATGTTAATTGTGGCCAAAGTTATCATTCCTTTGTATCTTTGAAAATCAACCACCAGCCGTGCTACCTGCTAAAGTCAGTGCTTGCAGCTTTGACTTGCACCTGGTTCACTTAACTCCGACAATCGGTTGCTGTCAGAGTTTCGTGATTCTTGCCTTGTGTAACCTGGCTTGCAATTGTGATGGTTGTTGGGGCGAGCATCTAGGTTTTAACCTGTGTTCCGACTCATGCTTCTTCGGCTCTGGCATTGGTCGGGAATTCCTTTTCCTTAACCCCGTTGAGATCCGGCCTGCACTTTGCACTGGCAGTTTGCGCTAGTGCGGTAACTTTAGCCTGAATCGAGCCTTTCTCTGGCGCTGGGTGCGGTCGGAGATTCATTTTCCTTAGCCCCTTTGAGATTTGGCCTGCACTTTATGCTGGCAGTTTGCTCTAGCATGGAAACTTTAGTCTGAATCGGGCCTTTCTCAGGTGCCAGCTGCAGCTGGAGATTTATTTTCCTTAGCCTCTTTGAGATTCGGCCTGCACTTTGCGCTGACAGTTTGCACCAGCGCAGAAACTTTAGCCTGAATCGAGCCCTTTCCGGCGCTAGGTGCAGATGGAGATTCATTTTCCTTAGCTCCTTTGAGATTTGGCCTGCACTTGACGCTGGTAGTTTGTGCCAGCGTGACAACTTTAGCCTGAATCGGGCCCTTTCCGGCGCTGGGTGCGGCCGAAGATTCATTTTCCTTAGCCCCTTTGAGATTCGGCCTGCACTTTGCACTGGAAGTATGCGCCAGCGCGATAACTTTTGCCTGAAGTCAGGCCCTTTCCGGCTCTGGGTGCCACCGAAGATTCATTTTCCTTAGCCCCTTTAAGATTTGGCCTGCACTTTGGATGGGGACGTAGATCGAGGTTTCCTCAGGATCATCTCCCTTTCATAAGCTTTCAACAAATTTGATCCTTTCAGGAACCCCGTATCGCCTACCCGTCATATTAAACAGCCGAAAGAAGTTATCATGAGTACATAATTTTACAATCACTTTAAGCGTAGTACCTTCTCAGGTTATCTATATTCCAGGTCCTGGGAATTGGTCTCCCATCCATCATCTCCATTTTGTATGATCATTTTCCTATTACCTCAGTCACCTTGTACGGGCCCTCCCATTAACTATCCAGCTTCTTCTGACCCTGGGCTCGAATTGCTTCATTCTTCCTTAATGCTAAGTCCCCCACTTTCGAGGATCTTACCCACACCATGTTGTTGTAATGTTGTTCCATCCAGGATTTGTACGCTGATTCTTTCAGTGCTACCCTCTACCTGAGTTCATCCAGGGCCTCCAAGTTTTCCTTGCCAGCTTCTTCATTTTCTTCCTTGCTCATTGGTTCTGCTACTCTCCTGCTGGGTGCTGCTACTTCTGGAGGAATTAACGCCTCCATTCCAAAACACAGCTTGTAAGATGATTCTCCTGTAGCGGTTCATGGCGTAGTCATGTATGCCCACAACACATTCATGAATTCTTCTTCCCAGTCTCCTTTGGCTTGTCCCAGCCTCTTTTTCAGTCTCTGAACTATCGTCCTATTTGTCACCTCCGTTTGTCCGTTAAACTGTTGCTTTATGTTCAATCCAGCGCACCACGACCTGAAAGGTTCGTGGTCGAACGGCTTTCCATTGTCGTTTACGATCACTTGTGGGATGCCGAACCTGCACACTCTTCTCTTCCAAGCAAAGGTTGTGATTCTGCTACCTGTTATGCTTGTTATGGCCTCCGCCTCCACCCATTTTGTGAAGTAATCTATTGGCACAAGTAAAAAATCTCTTTCTTCCTAAAGCCTCTAGGAATGGCCTTACGATGTCAATCCCCCATTTTGAGAAGGACCAGGGCGACCTTATGCTGGTAATTAGCTCTTCCGGAAGCCTCTGTACCTCTGAGTGTTCCTGACACATGTGACATTCTTTGGCCATTTTTTCCAAATCTGCTTTCATGGTTGGCCAATAGTATCCTGCCCTATTGCCCTCAGCACCATTGTCCTTGCTCCCTGGTGACTGCCGCATATTCCTTCATAAGTTTCCCTGAGTATTAGTTCTGCCAGCTCTGGACCTGCACATCTAAGTCATGGCTCGATGTAACCCCTCTTGTACTGCAACTTTGGGACCCTGGTGATATCAAATTCTTCAAACTCAGCAGCTAAGCTTCTGATCTTGTCCCTGTACTTCATCATTGTCGGCTCCTTGGCAACATACTGTCAGTTATACTGGTTGGCCACCAGCATCGAATCTTTGTAGGCCTGCAGCCTCTTTGCTCCCAGTTTCATGGCTATCTCCATGACCATGATTAGTGCCTCATATCCATCTTCATTTTTTGAGACTGGGAATTTGAAGTGTGTGGCATAGGTCGAACTCCTTCCGGGTCAGATATTACTAGACACGTGCATGTTCCCTCCACTCTAAAGGCTTCATCCACGTATAACTTCCATACGTGCACATAAACTTTCTCGCCCCAACTCACAGGCTGGGACCCATCTTCTACCACAGCCTCTTTCATATTTTTCTCCTTTGGCATCTCTGCTAAGAAATCTACCCTCACCTGCCCTATACGTGTACCTCCGCTCTGGATCCTGCAGGGCCCTACTAACAAAGTATACCGGTCACTGGACTTTGTTTTCTTCTTTCACAAGAGCCCCGGTCACAACTTCATCACTTGCTGCCACATACAAGTATAGGGTTTCCCCCTTCCTTGGACTGGTCAACGTGGGAAGATCTTTCAGGTAGGTCTTCAGCTCCTCGAATGTCTTCTCCTGTAATTCTCCCCATTATACCATTCCCTTTTTGTCCATGCATCCTTTCAGCATTTTGAAAAATGGGAGTGCTCATTCAACTGCTTGTGACATGAAACGGTTCATAACCGCCAACTTCCGTTCAGGCTCTTAACCTCCCTCGGCGTGCTTGGCGGTTTCATTTCTAAAATTGCCTTTATCTTTTTGGGGTTCGCATGCAAACCTTTATTCGACACCATGTGCCCCAGGAACTTCCTTGCCCCTCTTCAAATCGGCATTTGGCTGGGTTCAACTTCATCCCGGTCTTCCTGAATTGCAACAAGGTCTCCCTGACGTCCTTCATGAAAGTTTTATATTGGCTATTTTTTATCACCATATCATCCACGTACACCTCCAGGTTTCTCCCAATCTGTTTCTGGAAAACTTTATCCACCACCCTTTGATATGTTACTCAAGCGTTTCTCAGGTCAAAAGGCATCATACGATAACCGAAAGCCACATTATCCATGATGAATGTAGTTTTCTCTACATCACTTTCCAACATGGGGATCTGGTGATATCCCTTATATGCATCGAGAAAACATTTGATTGGGTAGTTGGTAAGAGCACCTACCTTCTGGTTGATGACCAGCAACGGGTAGAAGTCATTAGGGCAGCCATTGTTCAGGTCCGTATAGTCTACGCACATCCTCCAGCTACCATCGGTCTTCTTAACCAGTACTGGATTGGCCAGCCAGGTTCGATATGGGATTTCTTCTTGAATCCCTGCTGCAACTAGCTGGCCCATCTCCTTGTTGACTGCTTCATTCCTTTCCCTGCATAACATCCCCCGATTTTGCTTAATTGGCCTTTAAGAGGGGTCCACCTTTAGCTCATGACAGCCTACATCCTTCGACACCCCCTTCATATCTTTTGGCTTCCAGGTGAAGGATCACCCGTTCTCCTCCAGGACCTTTATCAGCTTGTCTTTCACGTAAGCTGGGAGATTAGTTTCTACTTGCACCGACCAGCTTTCATTCAGCCTCACCGTTTCCACTTCCCCGCCCAGCTCCAATGGATTACTTCTATCTGTGATTAACCTGACAGGTCTTGCTTTGTTGACCTGTGTCTCACTGCTCACGCAATTATCTTCTCGTTTCCTCTTATTGAGCGCAATCTTGTGGCACTCTATGGCTCTCTGTTGGTTTCCCTTTACTGTGGTTATCCCTCCTATGGTCAGGAACTTCAACAATAGGTGTAGGGTAGACACTATGCCCTTGAGAAATGCCAGCGCCGACCTACCCAGTATCAAGTTGTAGGGGTTGTTTATTTTTACAACTATAAATCCATGTCCACCGTTTTACTTCTCTCACCCATGCCCACCGTCACTGAGAGGAGTATAATTCCCTCTGGCTATACCGTCCTATCTACAAAATTCACCAGTTGGATGCTCGTTCGTTCCAACTTTCTTCTGGTATTATCATCCAGCTTCTCGAAACAATGCCAGTACATAACTTCTGCAGAGCTTCCTTCATTGACATATGCTCGGTGGATCCTCTTATCCATTACTCTGACTGTTATCACCACCGCGCCTGTGACTGCTGGCCTTTCCGGTATTGGGTCGCTATCGTTAAATGTTATTTCTTCGTTTGCTCCCAACTTCCTTTCCTCCAGCATTGGCCGCAGGGTCTCCCTGCAATGTGCTTTTCACTGAGACTCAGTCCTTCCCCCTGCACTTCCACCTATGATGGTGTATATATCAATCACCGTAGGTGTTGTGTCTCCTTCACCGGGGTTATTCTCTCTCTGTCTTTCACGGTGCTTATCTCCTTCACCTTCTTTACTCCCTATCGGGGCTCCCTGCCGTACCCCGACTATCCCGCTGCCTGCGGAATCTTCCACACTTGTTTTTTCCCTAGTAGGTGGCCCTGTTGTGATCCTTAGCGCTATTTTTCCAATACACTAGTTCCCCACTCTGCACCGCATCCTCTATGTTGTGCTTCAGGTGAATACAGTCATTCGTATCATGTCCATGGTCATCATGGTACTCACAAAATTTGGGCTTATTCCTCTTCCCTGACAGCATCTTCATCCTGGGTGGAACATCCAGGATGCCATTTTCTGTAGATAGGGAGAAAATTTCTCCGGGTGTTTTGATCAGAGGGGTGAAAATCCTTTCTGACTTGTTGAACCTGCCGAACATCTTCCTGCTACCTATCCAATCGGCCCCCGCTTTCTTCGTCATTCCTTATGAGCTGTCCTTGTTGGCCCTGCGCTGACTATGGCCTCTCAATGCTTCTTTTCTCCTTTTATCAGCTAGGTCTACCCAGTGAAAATTTCCAACTCTCCTCATCAATTCATCAACACTAGTTGGCGGGTCCATAGTGAAGTCCCACAACAACAACTCATGCCCGAGGCCGTTCACAAATGTGTCAATGAGGAACTGGCTACTCCTCTCCTCCACCTGGTTTGCTTCATCGTTAAATCTCTCCCAGTGTGCCAACAGTGTCTCCGCTGGCTTCTGTCTGATGGCAAGCAATTCCGACCTCGTCTTCTAGAATTTTTTTCTTTGCATGAAACGGGTTAAGAACTTTTCCACTAACTGGCTGAAGCTATCTATCGTCCCGTCTTCTAGGTTCCTGAACCATACCCTGGCTACAGCTGTCAGGGTGGTTGCAAACACCTTGCACCATATAGCTTGTGGTATCGTAAAAGTGGCCATGTTAAGCTGTGCAAATGGTCCTCCGGGTCTGCCTCGCGATTGTACTGACACAAGTTTATCAGTATTTCAGCTTTGGGTCCGCCGTAAATAGCTGTATCCGTCTGGTGAACGGCGAACCCCTAGCATGCCTGTTTGAGCCTCCCTCTCTTTCCTTTAGCGGTGCCTTTCGCCCGGTCTGCTCTTTGTTTCTTTGGGGTGGTACATAACCTTCTTTCCACTCGCGGTCTACCATCGTTTCTTCAGCTCCAACTTCCCCATTTTTCCCCGAGGAGGAAGTGATTCTCTCTCTCCTCGCTCCACTTCGATCTTCCTACGACGCTTTCTTTCCTCTCGTGGGGGTTTCAGAATCTCCCTCCTATTCCGGGAAAAGCTCTGTTGGGTGCAAGGCATGCCCCCTCCACCGGGTCTGTCTATCCTTCATTTCCTTTAGCATGTTCATTATCTCTTTCTGGAACGTCATTATCGTTTGAAGGATCTCTGAGTTGTTTACCACCTCTTTCGTCGTGCGAATTTGATGTCTTTCTCCCATCGGCGTCAGCGTTGGAGCGGGTTCATCCTCCTGTGTTATGTCTTCTAGCGTCACCTAGTTTTACGGATTCTCTGGCATCCATGCCTTCATCTTCTCCAAGCTGCGTGAATGCTGAAAGTTTATTGCAATCCTTACCGACAGTGCCAATGTAAATCCCAAAATTTGTAGTATGTTCAACGATGATCCTCACCAACCCAATATGTACCTGAACCTGCAAGACAGGCAGAAAGAGGTCAAGTAGGTAGGCTCAGGGTCGTACCTGCTCCGACGCTCCCGTTAGCCATTGATGTCATGTAGAAGCGTATCTAATTGAATAGTAGACGGATTGGAAACTTACCTTGTGTCACACACTTGTCCTCATGATATGTGGTTTGGTGGCTGATGGGACTGGAGCTGTCCCATCTGCGCCCGTCAAAATCCCTTCATGTCTGTCTACGCGCCCAGATAGCGTCTCTGGGCAAGCAGGCCTTACCTTTTGCCCCTTTTCTCCTTATTGGGCCGTCAGACCCATACATTATCAAGACCCAAGAAAATGAAGCTGAACTTGAGTAATTATGTACAACCAAGATAGTCTTGTGATAGTCATTTTATAAATTGGCTATTTGGTAGAGGATGCATTAGTGTAGGGGAACCTTTTCTTAGAAGGACAATATGTTGTCAAAATGACATACTCCGTAGTTCTTTGTATTCATTGAAATATGTGTCATTCAAGTGAAATACATGTGCATTTAGTGGAAAAATATGAGCCTCAATGTGTGAATACAATTTACACATTTTAGCTAATGTGTGAATATACTTTGATATGTTAATAATATGGGTACATGCAAAATCAAAATTTGGTTTAAGTTTTGGATGAAAAATATTTTTCATCCAAAACTATTCTAATTTATTTTTTTTTCAATTTGAATTAGTTATTATATAACGTAACTTTAACATGACCACAATTTAAATTACTTATATATTATTGACTCACATTATTGTGTCTTTAATTTTTAAATTATCTCAAAATATATGTCAAATAAAGTGCATTCATGCTCATTAGTTACTTGTTTAGTGCACATATACTCAATTTTTCGAAAGTGCACGCATACCCTTGACTCCTTGTTTGTACACATAGACTTCTCACCTTTTCAAACGTCAATCTCCACATACAGGGGTATGTATGCACTTTCGAAAAACCAAGAGGGCTATATGTGCACTTTTAAAAAACTGGGAGGGATGTATGTGCACTTTTGAAAAACTGAGGGTAAATGTGCACTAAACAAAGAAGTCGGGGGTATAAATACATTTTGAAAATATATAACGTTCACTCATTTAAGAAAGTTAACTATTATTAATTACAACCAATATAATTATGCTAATCCGTGAATGCAATTTGATTTGTGAATACAAGATAATTTTTTGTTGCGTGATACATTGGAGAAAATATACATTTTAAGGAATTATTATGGAAAATAAATTCAAAAGTCAAATTCCATACATTTATATCAAACAAGCATTAGTGTGGGAAGGGCATTGGGGGATTAAATGCGATTTTACTGGACTAGAAAAGTCACTCTGGCCTCCCATTTGATACTCCACAATAGAATGCAGTTATGAGAGTCGCTTTTAAAATGTACCATTAATAACGATTTTTTAAAAGCCTTTGATAAGGGGTACAAAACTACCTTAAAACTGTTTCAAATTCTGAACCTCGCTAACCGCCTCGGGTCCATCGACAAGTTCCAATGCCAAAACCTATGCCTAGTTCTAGCACCTAGACCAGCCCCGTAGAGCCTGATTTTGCCCCAAAACTGGGCCTATTTTTCGTCCATAACCTGGAATTTTATGAAAAGAAACCAACTTTTGGAAAATAATTTTTTTGATATAGGAACCTTTTTACAGGGGATTTGGTTTTTAGCCTGTTACAGTTGTAAGTTCTTCCTTAGAACTTGGGAGACACTTCTGAATTCAGAAGCTATGCCGGAAGTCATGACATAGGGATTATTTCATTGCTAAAACTGGCCTAAAATAGTCTCAAATCACTGATCCAGTTTCCAAAAAATTACAAATTGATCGTTCGGGGTTACAAAAATGTATAGATACTACTAATATAGCAACTATCTATACATCAGAATATAAATCATGCAAATTTTGTTTAGCACATAACATGTAAAGGTTTCAGCATCCCTAACATTAAACAACATGATCGTAGGTTTAATGAAATTCTATAAACATCGCTAAACAAGAAACTATCTAAGATAGGAATAGAAATCAATCAAATTCTATTCTGCACAATACATGTTACGAATGTTGAGATTTGTGTCACACTACCACGTTTGGACTTCCAAGAGTCGCGGAGTGGACATGAACTAGATGTCTAGCCAAACAATTTCTTGCCATGTTGATATCATCTTGTGAATATGCCTTTATTCCTTTGGAAAAATTCGTGGACATTAGAATAAAATACATTAGTTCAGGTAACTGTGTAGTAAATATTTAAAGAACACTCGATATATTAATAAATTTAAACTCACTTTATCAATTTATTTTTAATCCAATCGTACATATTTAACGCACTAGGACGTGTATAACATTACGTAATATCCATACTCCAATGTTTTTTATTGTTTCTTGTACTGATTTTATAAAAATGACATTGTAAAATACAAATCAACATGCATGTTGAAATTTGGTAGGATACGATTTGTAGTACTCAAACCTTGATTTAGAGTACATCTAATCTGTTTGTAAAATTATACTCGTTGATTGCAATGACCAGAATATCTAAAAATGATTGTGATGATTGAAAGAACAATGGATCCATCCAATTACACGCTTATTGTTGGGAACAATAAAAATCAATCTCCAATGGTCCCTACATAGTAAGTTATATTTTAAACAAATATTGGGGTGAATGTAGGTATGCATGACTATGCATAAGACTACGAATAACACAACCATCGCCTTCAATATAAGGTGCAATGATTTTTTTTATTCCTCTGCCCTATGCTTTTGCATACGTAAATGATCATTTCTTGCTTTGAACATCCAATTCCTTGAGTCTCTACCTGAGACAAATACCCTACCCAATATTTTTTCTTTTAATTAGAAAAGTAATACATGTACCTTACACATGACATTGTAAACATTTGGCATAAATATGTTTTGCAAATTATGAACTATAAACAAAAATGGAATTTGTACAAACAATAGAAAGAGTGACATCATTGTTTGGTTGACCTGGTCACACCTCCACAAGTCTTCAAAGTCGCTACACAACGCGATGATAACTCTGTTTATAACAAAAACACACTCATTTCTAAAATATGTGTGTGAATTATGTTTATATCTGCAATCTAATCGTCCAACACGTGAACGAAAAGTGGTGACTCCTAAGACGCCAGTACAACTGTTTTGGGGTCGTGGGTTGGTTCACTTTCAAATGACCATCTTTTGTAGGATGGGCATGTATTAGACTCCTTGGCCATAGAAGGAACATTCCAAATGTGGATTCCACTCTCTTGTATTTTCCATCCGGAATCAGTAAATTGGCATTGTGCACCAACGGTATCTCTAACAATGTCTAAGAAATTCCATCTCTTATTGTAATCGAGTGATGATGTCACATCAATTCGTGTAAAATAATGTTGGCTATATGGAGTGGTGTAGCGTTTTCACCATGCTCAATGAAAAGCTCTCACAAATGTGAAGCTTAACTTGGCACATCCTCCCTTTCATGAACTCTTTCATCATAGGTGCTAGAGCTTCAACTTTTTCCCCTAATTTCAGGGAGCTAGGATTAGAATCTTCTTGCATCTTCACCCTTGATCATGTCATAAATTTTCTTGTGTCATTCGACATCTCTTCAAACAACCAATTGCATATGTATAACTCTTGTTTGAAATTGACCCATTGCAAACCACATTTACCATCATCATATCCTTATCGATCACTCCTTCAAAGAAGTAATAGACCAAGTCTCCACTCTTCAACATGTGGTATGCACAACTTGCCAATAAACACTTGAAGCATTCCCAATACTCATATAACGTCTCATTCGAGCATTGGGAGATATTACTAAGCTATTTCTTAAACCCCTGCTGGCTTCGATGCTGGAAATAACTTCTCCAAGAACTTCCGCTTCAGATCCATCCACATTGTGATGCATCTCGGTGAAATTTAGTACAACCAATACTTAGTCTATGGACGATGCGGAGTAACCCAATTATATACTGTCGTGGTATTATATAAATCTTACTGGGGTTGTAGTATAGTTCTAAAAGTCACGTCTCTTATTTGTAGTAAATAAGTTTAGATAAAATTCTAATCAATGAGATACTAATGTTCTAAGTAGCAAAAGATGGGTTTTGAGAGGGTGTTCACGGAAGAGGTCCCCGCAATTCATGCTACTCTCGTGTTTAATTTACTGTGCAGTTTCAAGTTTATTAACCATGTTAGTGAGGGCTATAGGGGGGTCAGGGGTTCTACAGCTCTTATAGCTATAATGGGAGGAGATGAGAGTTTTATGAGGGGGCGGAACCGGGATACTAGTCATTGTTAGATTTCCTAGTGAATCAACCTCTCTACATCGTGTGATAATGCATAAAGTAATAAAATTGTAATTATGTGAATAGAGTCGAGGGTCAAGTCACAAATGTCAAATACGTGATGCAAGTACCCTCCAAGATCATCATTACCATCTTTTATCTCAGAATTTACATATGTATTCTTGCAGTTGTAGTTTAAATATTTCAAACCAAAAAAGCCCATTTTCTCTACTCCCGACACACACACAGGGTGACGCTTGTGTGTGGATTACGTAAACCTATCCCTTAAACCCCTAAATATCTATGGATGATACCCAATCTTTCCACTATTTACTTTCTAGTCATTAGGAGTGAGTAAGGGATAAACAATATAAATATTATCTTTGGTCGCTAAGACCTGAGTTTCTAACGATGCTCAGGTCCTCGCCAAAATTTTTCACCACTTTTAGGGATCTATGATGCATTTATTAGATAGCTAACATAGTTAGTTATTAGAGTTGTTTGTTTGTTGTGTTTTTGTGTTTGAGCTATTATGGTTATCAGCTTCATCGTTCTCACGTTTGTGTGCTAGTTGTTTTTTCTGCGGCATAGTTTTGTCTTGGACCTTATTTATGGTACGAACTCGTATCATGAACACACTGCTTACCCGAAACTAAAGGTAACAGTAGATGGCGTAGAAGAATGAGAGTAACAATGAGAGCTCCTCATGAACCTTTTGTGATTAAAGAGGAGGATACGATGGCGGAGGACAACCCGATACTTAGAGAGTTTATGGCTGTGAATTTTGAGAATCAAACCCTATGTATCATCTTTCCCCCGTTTCCCGCCAACGTAAATTGTGAGCTAAAGTCTGAAATGATAAAATGTCTTCCTACTTTCCATATGTTTTTGTTAGTGGATAGTTAAACTATCAGTTGTAAATGGCCTCTGGAAAATGACTGTGCAAATCTGCACGGTCCATCCCGCTTAAAAATGTTCTTGACTCATTTCCAGTGAATGAACCATGTAGATCTGCACGGTCTATTCCACCCTGTTGACTAAGGTTTTGACCATGGGCCACCTTATCTTTCTTTCTTCCCACCTATAAATAGCCTCATTCTTCCTCCTTTTCACTTTGAGCCCACCTTTTTGGTCTCTAACCTTAGTTCTTCTTCGTCTTTACTTAGTTTTTACATCTTTAATAATGGATTTTTATAGGTTTTTTATGAATTTTCATTATTTGGCTTAGAACTGTGCTTGGGAGCTTTTGTAAACATATTTATCTACGATTTGGGAGATTTTTATATTCATGCCTATTTTATTTGCTATAAGTAACATTCTTAATTTGTTCTTATGCTTCTTGTTATGATTATGTGATGAATGAGATTATGATGTACATCAAGTTTACTTCTTTGCATGATTTAGTGCTAGGCTTGGGAATAAATCATAGAGTATTACATTTTTATGACTATTGGATGTGAGGTGTTAACCATAAGGTCGTTGAAGATACATGTGCCCAGATTGATAATGGAAGTAATCTCGTGTTTGGTTATTTTACAGACGATAAGCAGGGTCATCCAGCAATTGGGTCAGAGTGAAGTTATTGACTCTTTTAGGTCGTAGGATAATGTCTGAAGGTCATATCCCAAGTTTGTAGCAACTAGGCAAGAAATTCCTCTAGAGTTATCATGAGGTACTAATGTTCTAAGGGGCACAAGATGGGTTTAGGATGGGTCTCGTTGTAGGTTTCTTAGGTTACTGCATGCATTCACGGGTTTATTAACCCCCGGAAGTGGGGGCTAGAGGTGGTAGTAAAAGTGCGCCATTAGCTATCTATAGAGGAAGGTGCAGAATTGGCATGGTGTGACAGGCCAAGGGAGTTCCTAAGGAATTTGAGCCTATGTATCATGTAGCATAGCAATTAGGTAGAATTATAAGTCTTGTATGCGAATAGAAATCGAGGACCAAATTTTAATACTAAACATGTGATGCAATTGCCCCCAAGTTGTCTTAGTATCTTACATCGTTGTTTACTTTTGCATGCTAGTTAGTTGTTAGCTTAACTCTTTTCAGTAAAACACTATGGAAATAACTTATTTAACTTCAAATGTGTTTTTTCAAAGACGGTAATGGAGAAATCCAAGACGACCTTTTGTCTTTTATATGCTCTTTCAAATTCTACTTAGATCATAGTTTTAAAATATTCATTTTTAAAATTCTACTCAAAGCATTTAACACCATTTTTTATATGCTTTAGTTGGTGGATAGTTAAATTATTAGGTGTAAATGAACCCAGGAAAAGGACTGTGCAAATATGCATGGTACGTGCCGCTCAAAAATGATATTGATACGTTCCTAGTGAATGAATCGTGTAGATCTGCACGGTCCATGCCACCCTATTGACTAGAGTTTTGACCATGGACCACATTCTCTCTCTCTCTCTTCCCACCTATAAATAGCCTCCTTCTTCCTACTTTTCACTCTGAGCCCAACTTTTGGGTCTCCAACCTCAGTTCTTCTTCATCTTTTATTAGTTTTTACATCTTTAATAATGGATTTTTATAGATTTGTTATTAATTTTCATGATTTGGCTTATAACTATGCTTGGGAGCCTTTGTAAACATGTTTATCCATTATTTGGGAGATTTTTGGATTCATGGCTATTTTATTTGCTATAAATAACATGTTTAATTTATTCTTATGCTTCTTGTTATGATTATGTGATGAATGAGATTAGGATGTACACCTAGTTTACTTATTTGCATGATTTAGTGCTAGACTCGGGAATGAACCGGAGAGTATTACGTTTCTATTACAATTGGGATGCGTTCACGGGTTTAATTTACTATCGGAGTAGGTTTCCTAGGTTTAATTTACTGCATGTGTTCACGGGTTTATTAACCCCGGAAGTGAGGGCTAGAAGTGGTAGTAAAAGTGCACCGCTAGCTATATATGAAGGAGGTGAGATTTTGATGAGGGGGAAAATCGGCATGGTGTGACAAGCCGAGGGAGTTCCCGGGGAATTAATGTCTCTGCATCGTGTGGTATAAAAATTAGGTAGAATTATAAGTCTTGCATTTGAATAGAAATCGAGGACCAAATTCTAATACTAAACATGTGCTGCAATTGCCCCCAGGTTATCTTAGTATCATACATTGTTGTTTAATTTTGCATGCTAGTTAGTTGTTAGCTTAAATCTTTCAACCCCCCCAACATTTTATCTACTCTCGACACACATACTTGGTGACGCTTGTGTGTGAACTTTGCAAAGTTACCATTTAAACCCTTAGGTGTCTGTGGACGACGCCCTAACTTACCGATATCTACTTTGTAGTACTTAGAAGTGAGTAAGGGGGCAACAATATAAACCATGTATTAAGAAGACCTATTAGCCTTGTTATTTTACTTCGATTTTGCTGCTTCTCGTATTCATGTTTCAGGTGATAAAGATACAACCACTCCCAATGATGTGTCTCGGGGCTTCACACACGCTGCTGCTACTACGTTTTGGGGCTTACATACGGCTCTCAAATTTGCAACCAACACTCTTTCGGGGCGCAAATGACAGAAGTATTGATCATAGGAGAGGAGGATTTTGCAGCTCAATGCACACAAAATCAAGCTTTTCAGAAGTGCTGCTCATATTCATCTCCTAGGAAGTTTAAAATGTCTAAATTAGGTGATGCCCGACCAAAGTTAGCAATTAACACTGAGGGTGGAAATTGCTAACTTTGGAAACGCATCACCTAATATTTTTGCATGTTTTCTGCATAGGATCAATTGCTAGTATTAGCTACTCTCTCATCTTTTGGAGGCAACTCAGTCCTTAGGGACTCAAAACTTTGTATCATTTCATTTTAAAAGAATGGGGACCTTAATACATATCCCCCACCCTTGGGTGGTTTTATTCAAAAAATTTATATATATATAGGGCGAACAACTTCAGGGCCCTCCAACTCTTCCTATCGTTCACGTTTGGCCCCTCATTTTTTCCAACACTTTTCGTCCATAAACTAACAAAAGTGTCAATTTTTCATACTTCCGTCTGGTCAAACCATTAAATCAGAAGTCAATATCGTTAGTTTCTTAATTTTTAACAAAAATAAGGGCAGAAAGGACTTTTCACTTTTTTAAAAAATAACCCTTCAGTCCCTTCCTCCCTCCTCTTCTTCTAGCCAAAACCACCTCCCTCCACCGCTAGACCGCCGCTGCCACCAGAAACACCAACCCCGTCTTTCCTCCCCATCTCCCCCCTAACTCCTCCTTCACCACTCTCATCGTCGACGAGGATCCCAGCCAAATCAGCTAGCCCCCACCTCCCTCCGCAGCTAGACCACCTCCCTCCGCCGCTGCCACTAGCAACACCAACCCCATCTTTCCTCCCCATCTCCCTTAACTCCTCCTTCACCACTTCACCGCCGACAAGAACCCCAGCCAAATCAGCCAGCCCCGAGCCAAATCATAAACCCTAGAAGCCCTGTCGCTCCTCCATCACAACCCATTGAATTCGCGCGGTGCTAGTCACCTACTCCGGCGGAAGGCAGCACCGCCATCACAATCCCCGCTGATTGCACACCTATCACACACGTCACCTCTGTGCTAATGATCCCCATCTCCACCCCCTTCTCCGCCATCAATTTTGCCATCCTTAGCAACGCGAGATCGGATGAGGGCGGATGGTGTGGCCGTGTGAGCGGCGTGGAGGGTAGAGTTCAAGTGTGGTGAAAGTCGTGGGGAAGGGGCCAGTTATGGTCGTAGCGAAGGTCATCAGCGATGGGGGAGTTATGGTCGTAGCGAAGGTCGGTTTGGCGGTGCCGCCATTCCAAAAGATTGGAGAAGAAAATGATACGGGAGGAGGTGGAGAATAAGAATGGGACAGAAGATCGGAGAAGAAGAGCGCGGTGGGAAAAAATGAAAAATGACTATTTTGCTCTTAAATTTGACATTTTGACCGGATGGAAGGATCACGATTGAGCACTTTTGTTAGTTCAGAGAAGAAAAGTGTCGAGAAAAAATAGGGAGATTAAGGTGAACGATGAGAAGAGTTGGAGAGCCCTTAAAGTCGTTTGTCCATATATCGCAAGTATCCCGACTTATTCATTTAACGACGACTTTGGGGTGACTCACAAAACACATATCATATTGTAAAGATCTTTCAAATGTAAATATTTTTACCTAATCCAATATATAAAATAGGTTGGATACCCTAACATCACGACGGTTTAACTTTTTGAAAAGACAGAACCTTGTGTTAAAAAATGCATTGCGGTACCGTGCGACTCTCTTGTAAAAATACTGGGACGAACTCCGTTTAATGTTGGTACAAGGAAGGCTAATCCAAAATGCAACTAACTCCATAAATGACAAACATAGGCTTAGGCTGTCAGTTTTTTATCCCATGCATAGGCTCTGTTTGGCAGGGATTTTTAGCTGTTGTGCTTATAAGCAAAATATTTTTTGGTGTTCGGTAAACTGCTAAAAAACAGCTTATTTTGAAAGCAGAAGCTATTTTTGGGGGAAAAGTAAAAGCTATTTTTGGAGAAAAAGTAGAAGCTGATCTCCCCCTGCTTTCAAAATAAGCCATTTTTTCTTATAATCACAACTCTACCAAACAGACTCATAAAGGCGGCTCACATGATTCCGGTTCAAAGTGAAGGACTTGCCTCGTTGTTCAACTTTTCTTTTATAGTATTTAGTCAAAAAAAATCTCTCTAGTCAGCCAATAATGTACCATAAAATAATAATAACATTTCCCATCTTCCCCTTCTATAGTTATTTTATTCACAAATTAATATGCCTCCGAATACACTGTTCCCATCCAGTAAAACATTCTGTTGCACTCTTTTCCCTTAAAAATTATGCTTAGTAGTATTCAGAAACAGGAAACTATCGAAAAATACATGTACAGAAATGTTACCGAATTAAAAGTCTTTATTTTTTCAAATAAATATAACAAATAAACATGCATGTTGGTAATGGTAAGAATGAGAATATGAGTGGATTATCGTCTGAAATTCAACGTTCTTTCTTATATAACTTCAGATTCCGTATCTTGAAATACAATATTTTCATATGTCATGAAAAGATTAAAGTTTATAATGTAAATTGAAACATTTCAAGATAATTTTTTTGGAGTGCACAATCGGGTCATAAACTTATGATTACCGAATGTTGCATAAATTTTTAATATTGCAATTAAAATATTTTACCTTTCTATAATTCTAATTCAACCCCGTTTTTTTCAAATATTTATGGAAAGACGGTTTGTTCCCAAAACTTTAGCATAGCTTTAACACTAAGTTTCTTTTAACAAAATATCGTGAATTTTTTTTGTCTGATACTTCTTCTATTAATACTTCCCTTAAATTTAATATATTTTTTGATACATTATTTATTATAAATATTTTTAATCATAAAATTATAGTTATAAAATAGAGTTCATCTCTTGAAAGACGGTCTTTCCACAAGTCATGGAAAGACCAAGATTTAAAGTGAAAATTAGAAGAAATGAAAATAAAATTTTCAGGCTGCTGAATCGGGTTATAAACTTTATAACTACTACACATTAGATAATAAAAATTTAATATTGCAAGTAAGACCTTTTACTTTTAATTATTTTTAATTAAACTATGTCTTTCCATAAGACTATGCAAAGACGGTCTGTATTTCCCAAGACTTTGCCTATAAAATATTGTATATCGCAAATATTCACTAAAATGAATCTATTTATGTAGTAGTAAAATTTATATATTCATTATCCAATTCTAACTATTACTAAGTCACGTAAAACTTTATTCCTCCGTTTCTCCATATATCATGTCACATTTTTTTGTTCTTTTTTTATATATTGTCTTAGCTTCTATTTTTGGCAAGATCCATTAAATTTCATCCAACTATTCTATTTTATACTTTCTAAATTCAATTCTATCAATTCATTTTATTTATCTAAATTCAAGCTAGCTTGTAACTCAATTAATCGAAAAATTCCCCACCATTCACCATGGTGACACATGAGCCTAGACACCCACGGGTGTACCCCAATGGTTGGGAGATGGGTGGGTTTGCAGTCATTCCAGGTTCGATCCTCGGCAGCGGCAGTGTGGGGAGTTCTTGCCTGG
>JAULKM010101678.1:0-10079 GCA_032355605.1 Rubia tinctorum | reverse complement strand
ATCATAAAAACCACCATCTAAGAGTACTCCTAGCGGTTGCTTTTTGTAGGTGTTTATCGAGACTTGCATTGGTCGAAGTTGCATAATGGATGAAGTTCGAGAACGTGGAGGAGAGAACATTTATTGGGGAATGAGCATTGCTACCTTCGGAAAGGACCTTTAAGGTCCTAGTTATGAGTATTTTTTTTCTTTTTCATTATTTCTTTATCTTGTCCTTTTGTTCACATTGAGGACAATGTGTGTTTCAAGTGTAGGTGAGAGGAACATATCTCATTGTATTGTAGTGTAGTGCACATGCTCTACTTTGATTTGTTTGTTAGATTTTTTAAAATAAAAATTTCCCGCTAAGTTGTTCCCCCTCAACTGGCCCTATGTTTTAGTGGAAACTTTTGTTTGTTCCGGTTTTCTTCTTTTGACAATGTTTCGGTAACCATTACATACGATGTCGCAGAATTATCGTTCCTCCTTCATTGGGAGTGGTCGTGAAGCATCGTTCATTCCTTTGTTCTCTTAATCCTACTTGAATATGACGTCGCACTATATTTGCATAACCAATCGGTTTGGCCGATTAGTTAGCGACATCGCACACACATGCCTCCCTAGTTAATTTTTTGTCCGACAGTAACGTGCGGCGCCTTGCCAAAAAAATATTAACCAAGCCAATTTTTAATCGAATTTCAGGAATAATGGTTAACAATGGCGGTTCAAGCAGACGTGCTCTAATTGAGGTGAGCGATTTCTTGTTCAGATTAAAAATTACTATTAATTTCTTATTTATTTTGTAATTAGTTTATTAAAAAATATCATTGACCAATGCAGATCCATAGTGATTCGGATGACGATCTTCATCCTCATAAGAATAATAGGAAGGTCCGTCCATTCAACTTTGTCCAAACTCTCAAGAAGACAAACTTCGGGGATGTTGCGATTTCGGTAGGTCCTACCTATCACACATATATTTCATTCTTAATTAAATTTATATATATGTTATTTTCATTTTTACTAAATTTTGTTTTTGGTTTATAAATCAGTACGTCCATGGCCATATTTCAGAGGTAATACAACCGTACAAGGAGCTGGTTATCCTGCGGTGCAACCGAAGAGAGTATGACATGCACTGCTTAGGCAACAATTATTGAATAACCTGACCCCAAAGGAGTTAACTCAGTTTCTTGTAGAAGGGGAACTAGAGATTGGGGACACGCTGTTATTCGAGGGGGTAAATGGTGTTGGGCCCATTTATGTCACCATTTTTCACCGTTATTTTTAGTTTTTCGGAACTATTTGAACAACTGTTTAAAACTATTTTGGTCGAATTTGGAATAATTTCAGTTTTCTTACATTTAATGTTCAATCTATAATCTTTCCAATTACACATTATTTTGATGTTTTTTATAATTTGTATGCAAAGTACATAATATGAAACAATAATAATTCTTGAAAGGTCATTTCAATAACAAAAATATGAATTAGACACCAGCCAGAACAAAAATTAGAATCAAAATCCTGGAGGGATCAATAATTATTTTCTAGCCGTTTCAAAACTCTCTCTTCAATTTTTTTCATCTCACCTCCAGAGTTGACTTGTTACCCGCATGACTAGATCGTTCACCAAACCCAGAACAATATCAGCATATATTAAACAACATGAGTATATGTCACAGATTGAATGTGCCACAAATAACATGAGAATTATAAATGTCCACAAAAAAAGTGCAAAACAATGACCATCTTATTTATAACGATACTTTTCATAGTCGACATAGAATTCGTCAAGTTCTTACAGTTGAACATCATATACTCTTAAATAATCATTTACAATTTCCTCTAGACCATGCACTAATCAGCCCACAATTCAACATTGCAGTCTCGCTAGTCTAGGCCACTTGTCTATTTCGGCCCACTCATGGTCATAAGCGACATCGCATAATTGTCAATATTGTGTCGTATCGATCGAATTAGTTGCAACGTAGACTATTGCCGATTAGGTTCCATCCCAGTCCAGGACCAAAGAATATGTGTGGGCCAACTATGCACACTGAGACATCACATTAAGATCATTGTTTATATCTTTCCATGTGAAATTGTCTGCGACGTCGCATCAAAGGTGAATCAAGGTAAGTTTTTCCCCCAAATTTAATAGTGGTTTCTTCACCTTTGATAGACTCTGTCAGTGCCCCATTTCACGATTTTAAAATATTCACACGGCATGAGTTGTAGTGTTTTTAGATTTGGGTTTATTGAATTTTGTTTGGGACTTGTTCACAAACTATTGGTTGGGGCTAGAGTTTAGGTAACTGTTGTGGCACTCATTCTTGCTACTTTTTAATGGAATTTTACTTGTTCGTGTTTTGATGTTGATGTAAGTTCAGATGTTAGTTTATTTGGGTCCAAACGTATCTCAGTCGTACTGTATTTTGCCGTAACCAACATGTTATCTTCGACGTCGCAAATTCATACACATGAATATGCGACTTCACATCGAACACATCGGCTTTGACAACATTTCCATGGCATGAATGCGACATCGGACTTTACATATGCATGAGCTAGGTTGCTCTATGTTGAACTAATTGTTCTAAGTTCACATTTTCCACATATGTCTTGAATGAAGTAGGCAGCCAGGAAATTTAGGGAAAATACCCCGGAAGAAGATCCATCGCGCACCAAGAAGACGAAGATAGAGCCCACACCTCCACAGCCAACGTGGGACAACATACGCTTTGTAAATGAGGAGGCACAACAGAATTTTGAAAAGATCTTGGGCAGCAGGATAAATGAGGTCAGGGTGATGAAACCCGAGCTACACCTCGACATTTCCATGGAACCATTCAAACCTTTGTGAATGGAGGATTTAATATGCTTGGATAGACTGACGTATGATACATATGTTAAGGAGTTTTACGCCAGTTTCGCTCAGCAATCTACGGACATCTACAGTATGAGAGTGAATGGGGTGGACGTGGAGATGGCGTTAGAGCTCATATATCAATTGACTGGGTGCACATTCAGTGAGGAGGATCACTCGAAATTTGAGCCTCTATGGTTGTACTTCCAGGATAATTGGCCTCCACCGGTTCTCGAGGATACCCAATCTGGGGTGCTTGACCCCAATAGAATGGTAGAGAAGTAATTCAAAATGAAAGTGGGGAACGAGCTCATCCAACGGAGACGGATCAAGGCTGATGTCCTCAATATCTAGGAAAAGATGATGTACAATATAACTGTACAAGTTTGATACCTGCTGGACATTCTTCGGAGTGCACGATCAACGGGGTCGTCATGTACTATCACCTTGCGGAGAAAAAGGTAGTAAACCATGGGTACACCATCATCAAGAAGAAGCACCAAGTGGTCATCGCAAGGAATAGTAGGACACTTCCTTAGGACAACGTGATCACCGCCATTCTGGAGAAGAAGAAGGTTCCGATCAAATCAATGGCGAAGATCCAGCCAAAGTACTACGATGCAAACTACTTAGGCCCAAGCATTGGCATTGGGAGGCGGGGAAATGAAGATCAAACAATAAAAGAAATAGTTTAATGTTTCACCTCGCCAAATATATCGCAATTTATGTGGAAAACTTTCTTGTAAGGGGGAAAACCAACCCAAATTGGATGCGTTTAGAGTGAAAATAAAAAATGGATGCGGTTAAAGATGACACTATTTTATCATATATGTTTTAATGTCCTTTTTAGCAGAATGGAAAAAAAGAATATTGGTGGATGCATTATCTAAATACGCACTATAAATTTTTTTATTTTTAACTATTCTATCTTGCCCAGTAATAATGAATTTAACAATACTCGTACCATTTCCCTTACCATTTTCCTCCTATACCCAATTTTGTGTAATAGTGAAACCATGCCATTTTGGTTTATCTTCTGCTCTCTATTTCTCTTGTTTGATTGATTTAAAATTCACAAACAATATTAAAAAAATAGAAAACGTTGTTTATATAACCTAATTAGCCCATTTCAAGAGAACACATTTAAATAACAGAGTCATAAGATTCCAAAGCCTCATTTTTACTAACCCTATATATTCTGGGACCACTAGTAATCGTTAAATTTTCCCATTTATTTTCACCCAAGAAGTCAATGCTCTCCATGCCATTAATTTTTCTTTCCAAATACACAAAGCATATTTAACAATTACGTCGTGATGATTAACTTTCTCTCATTCCAATACAAAATATTACACCTCAGTATGCAATGATTTCTTGGCTAGGAGAGGCTTATGGTATAAACCTCCTCTAATCATTCAAAGTCCAGAAAAAATATAATTTCTTGAGACCAGCGAACCATATAAGCGGGCAGCTTTCCTAGTGAAGGAAGAGCCCCGAGGAACTCAAAACCAAAAATACCTCGCATCAAGAAAACAAAACAAGAAAACCATAGAGGGAGGATAAATGTCACCCACAAGACATATGCCCATATATAAACAAGAAATATGCCTAAAATCCCTAGCAGCAGCAATTGGTGCGGCCAGAAGAAAATGGCACGGACTGTGCCAACCAGAACCCTCATATTGGAGCGAGTTTCATGGTCTTGCATGACCCGTGTTGGCAGGTGCTAGTGCAGGCACACACGGTTTGGCACGTTCCATGTTGGCTCGTGCTGGTGTGGGCCGCAACCGGCTCGTTCCCCCTATTTTGAACTTCTAATTGCGCGCCCAGTGTCGTTAAGCGCTGCCTGTCGGCTGGAAGAACTTTTTTATCAGTTGAACGGCGTGGGGCATGCCATTTTTCAAACCCTGTAGGATGTTCTTTTCTTTTAGGATTTGAAACGACGTGGACCGCTTGAAACAGTCTGATCTGTATCTATACTTTGCTTCTGGAGAATTTTAGACGACACGGGCTGCATGGTGCAACAAGGTCTGTGCCAACAGGGTGTAGCACGGGCCATGTTGGTTAGCAAGCTTCGTGCTTTCCACCCCTGGCACTGGCCGTGCTAGGCTGGCTGGCCTGGCCTCGTGCTGGCACTTTGTGATAGCCGGTGGGTTGGCTGGCTAGTTCGGCTAGTTGACACTGCCTTTTGAACTCCAACTCCATCTTTTCCGGCTCAATTCCAGCTACTACCACGCATTTCAGTTCGTGGCCTTCTATCTACTACCATCCTCGTAAATGGCATTCAATATCTTCTATCATTTTTGCGAATGACCTTCAAATTTCGTCTGCCAACCTTGCGGATAGATTTCTACCAAATGATGTCAAAATACTCACGACAAACCTACTTGTAAGCTCACAAAAGAAAATCTAGGTGCTCATGAATACAAATTGTCTTTTAGATTCAATTAAGTCTAGAAAACTCAGGATTTAGACAAGAAAACCAATAATGGTTATCTAAACCCTTTGTCGTATAAACCTAACTCAAACTAGCAATCAACCAAACAAAACATGATAATAAATGTTTCTAATGCATTTTCTAACGCGTGCATAAAGGTGAACATCAATCCCCCACACTTAAACCTTTACTCGTCCTCGACTAAATGAAAACGAGAAAATATCCAAGAGGAATGTAGCATGCAGATATAAGCTAACCAATGCATTCAACTTATTCTTAAGCTACCCTAGTTTCTCCAAAGATTGTATGAATCTCACAACTCTCATTCTCCCCAAATATGCTAAAGTAACCTATCCACCAAAAATTCATCCAAGAAAAAGGCAAACTAAAATGATAAGTACTAAACTAGCTTACTCTGTCAAAGAAGCCGCCAAAGACAATCCAAGAGATGTTGCCAAAGAAATTGCCAAAGATGGCCAAAATATGTTCAAATATTTAGTTTCTGATTTCTCTCAATTTATCTCATTTTTCATAGGAGCCCTTTCGGGTTTTCATCCTAGCATTCACACATGTTGAGTTCATTTCTCACCTTTTTCCATAGGACCTCTCATTTTGCCTAGGTTTTCCAACCTAGTCGGGCTTAGCCTCTTATTTCTTCCTAGATCTTTCAACCCATTCGGACTTTCTTCCCATTTTTACGTAAATTTCCCTTTCAGGTTTCCAACTTAGCCGGGTTTATTTTTTATTTTTTCAAAATTTTCAATTTTTTTTGTGGAACACGAAATGCCCCGAATGTGGGCTTCATATTAAAGGAAGATCATGGAAAACAAAAAATTACACGACCAAAAAGTTCTTCCCAAAAAATCCCCAAACTACAAAGAGATAACACCCTAAAGATCAAAACAACACACCACCAAAGTGCATCTAAAACATCCCCAAACAAAATGACATAAAAACACAAGGAATCCCCGGATGAAAAACACCTAAGCGTTTCACTACTCCCTCATCCACACTTAAACTTTGCATTTCTCCCAATGCAATGAAAAAATATAAATCATAAGTGAGGAAGGAAAAAGAAGTGGAACTCACTCATGTGATCGCGAAGGGTCCTCCCTCAAGCATCTTGTCTAGCGCATCCTCCTTCTTTCTTCATGCCACATTTCCTACCTCTCGATGGGAATAAAGTCCCAAAAACCATCAAGGCTTGAGATATGGAATCTCTTGATAAATTTCTTGATAGCGTCCTCTTGATAAATCTCATCCAAGATCGCAAACTCCTCCTTCACTTACCGCTCGATGGAGTTCAACCTAGATCCCCAAACTCGCATGGTGCCCTTCGTAGAGTCTAACCTAGTCCCAAACTCCTCGAATTGTAGACACATCACTCCTACCGCATGACCGACCTCTAGCACCATTTGAGTAGAACTCGCAAGTTTTTCTCCAAAAATGTACAATTGGGAGGGGAAGTCCGCGGGTAGGTGAGTGCACCTTGTTGGTGCCCTTGATGAAGTCTCACCATCCATCTCCTCAATTTTTATGTCCGGTCTTGATAAGAATCTGTAGAAGTCTTTCTCAAACTATGGATTGTGTTCCTGGAACAATTCCTCCAATATAGTGTATTGGTTTATAGCGTTGCACTCAGGTTATGGAAGGATCATGAAACTACAGATTGTGGAGCCACCGTACAACCACAAAAATTGATCCTCCAAGGTTGTGGTAGCAACCTTGAACAACCTATAGTATATCGGGACCCCAAACGACCTAAGTTCTCCAATGCAAATGGGGAAGGAATCAGATGCCCCAAGTGTTGGGCAAAGAGTCCGACCATGCCCTCTCATTGGCATATTACCACTTTTCTTATTTCCCACGGACAAGCATTCTTCCACAAAGGCCCCCACCATATTGGGGTAGACATTCCCCTCTGGAATCATCCGCTTCCCCTCATAGCCGTTAAACTACAGGATATCAATTAACCCAAGGAGTGGTTTCACAAAGATAGAATTTATATTGTTTCTCTCATTCCTACTACTATGCTTCCTATAGGGTAGATAGTTCCATGACCAGAGTTATCCACAGAGATGTTAGGAATCTAAGAGTCAACTATACACAGCCGCGATAGGGTCATCAATCTGATCATGTGTCAGGAATAACCAGTATTGATAAAACGGGCTTTTGGTGGAGTGGGGGGGGGGGGTTAATAACAACTACTATCATGCAAATCACAAGAGAAAAAACTAAGTAGGTTAGAATTTGTGGAGTTTATGCATAACATGATCAATGCTGCTTTGATCCTCAATTCCATCACATACTAGAACTACGAACCTATTCTAGTGTTTATAACACGTGGTGTGGTCGATGGCCAATACCTCCCCATACCTGTCATGTAGGGTGTGCATGTAATCTTCCATCGACACTGCCTCCGTAATTAGGGGAGTGCAACAATGGGCTTGTTAGCTGTGCAGATATGAATCACTCAAAAGGCAAAGACGGTGAAGCATCTTATCGATGCTTCTAGGGTTGCAAAATTGCTAACACTAGTTTCCTGCTATAGCTATATCTATCTGTAACTCTTCAGGTAAATTTTCCCGCTTAGACTAGTGTATGGTCAATGGTAATGTTTAATCGGCAACCCACATGCACACACCCATACAGTTCAGGACTATCGTTACCCCAAACACATCTTGGTTTTCCTCTTTTAAGGATATCAATAATTGCACCAACATAAAAGTAGACTACATTGTGTGCCAGTCTTAGTGTGACAATCATGCAATTAGTAAGAACATTAAGAACAAGCCAACATAATAATCACAAACATGTAGAAATAGGGATATCTAAGGAATCTTGGAAAACAAACATGAATTCATGAATACACAAACCCAAAGTAATATAACTACTCCCTAAGTATTGATCCTAAGTATTTCATTGGATTCAATGCCTTTGGGTAAAACAAAAATAAAGAGAAGAAGAGGAAAGATTCTAGAGAGAAAGAAGAGCTTCCTTTTCTCTCTACCCTACTCTTGAAGTCTAAAAAATAGCATAAACCAAAACCCTAGTAGATATAGCTCAATATATATAGTAGTAGGGAATTGGGCCTTGAAAATGACCTAAAATAGGCCTAAAACCCCTCTTGCTGACACGGATCGTACTGTCTGGCACGAGACTCACTGTCTTACACAGCCTATGCTAATCAGAACCCTCG
The DNA here is from genome assembly GCA_032355605.1 of Rubia tinctorum. Classification (NCBI taxonomy): domain Eukaryota; kingdom Viridiplantae; phylum Streptophyta; class Magnoliopsida; order Gentianales; family Rubiaceae; genus Rubia; species Rubia tinctorum. The sequence goes on along the minus strand of JAULKM010101678.1, from coordinate 1,595 downwards.
TGCTGGCATGGGTTGCACGACCCGTGTTGGCTCATGCTAGCATAGGACCCACAGTCTGGCATGGCCTATGTTAACCCGTGCTGGCACAGACTGATGGCTTGTGTCTCCATTTTAAACTTTTAATTTCAAGCCCTGTGTCATTTGGTGCGGCTCGTTGGCTAGGAGGACTTTTTGCTTAATTGAACGACATAAGCTGTGTCATTTTTCACACCCCGTGAATTGGTCTTTTCTTTTGGGACTTGAAACGACGCGGACTGTGTGAAACACCGCGGTCCGCATCCATACTTAGCCGCTAGAGAATTTTGGACGACATGAACTACACTTTGATACACGGTCCATTCCAAGGGGGTGTCGCATGGCCCGTGTTTGCTGGAACAGACCATGCTAGGCTAGTTGGCCTCGTGTCAGAGCTTCATGCTGGCTGGTTTTTCGGTTGACGTTGCCTTCCATTTTTTACCTTTTTGAATTTCAACTCCGCAATTTCCGGCTCAATTCCATCTACTACCACCAATTTTGGTCTGTGGTCTTCTATCCTCTACCATCCTTGCAAATGGCTGTCAATATTTTCTACCATTCTTGTGAATGTCCTTCGAATATGTTTTACCAACCTCGCGGGTCCCCTTCCACAAAATGATGTCAAAATACTCACGAGGAACCTACTTGTAAGCTCGCATAAGAAAATATAGGTTCTCGTGAATACAAAGTGTCAATTAGATTCAATTAATTCTACAAAACTCGGGATTTAGACAAGAAAACCAATAATGGTAATCTAAACCCTTTATCGTATAAGCCTAACTAAAACATCAATCAACCAAACAAAACATGATAATAAATGTGTTAATGCATTGGATAACGCATGCATAAAGGTGCACATCAGGCACAACATACAACCACCACAAACATCCAACACAATGATCCCCATAGGAAGTTTACAACTTACTCATATTCACAACAACTTTAACGAACCAACAACACACGACACACAACCACTAGAGAAGCCATACCAAAACCTAAGTACAATTCAACATCTAACAAACTACAACCAAGTATATCCCCCAATAGCGAGGCCTTCATATAGGCGGAATACATGCATATGAAAAGTAAACAATATTAAGACAATTTTCGTAAAGTCATGACTTTGCGCTTCCCCATAATAACTTAACCCACTATTTTAGCCTTGGAAAATGGAATAAATTGAATATTAAGGCAAAGATAATACACAGAGACCTACCCACATGATATACCCATCATCTAGTCCCAAGGCCAAAACCATATAGTAGTATATAGCCCCTGTAGCCATCACCTCGCAAAAATTATCCACCCCGCAAACACAATATATCCACATTTCCTCTAAGCCTTACCGGAAGTAGCATAAGGGAGCAAATCCCCTGCGGATTTTCTCGACAGATATCACAACAATTCTCATGACAGAGACGACGATGATATTGAGGCTTCACATACGCATGGAAAATCACCAGCCTCGCAAAAAAAGAAGAAACTCACCCTGTGCTCTTTCTATCCCACACAAATTAAAAAATTCTGCATATGTCCATAAGCAAACACCCATACCACTCCCCACCAACCCTATAAACCAT
>JAULKM010101677.1:0-10079 GCA_032355605.1 Rubia tinctorum | reverse complement strand
ACACATCATGTTTCTTAGGCTCACATCTCACCCACATTTAGCCTCTCATTTTTTCCTAGGCCGCCCTTTTGGGTTTTCGACCTATTTGGGCCCCCAATGTTGCCTAAATTGGCCTCTCTGGTTTGCAACTTAGCGGGTTTATTTTTATTGTTTCTCCTTTTAAAATTTTATTTTTCAAAAATTTGGAAAGCAATGGATTTATTCATAAGGTCTAAAGTCTACCAAACAAAAATATCATAAACAAAATCTAAAGTATCAAATATCCCAAAAGAAAAACATCCCAAAAACAAATCATCCGACACAAAAATGTGCAATCCCAAATGAAAAATAAAGCCAGCAAAATAAAGTCAACATCTAACAACCTCCCCACACTTAAACCATACATCGCCCTCAATGTATCAAATCTAGGGAAACATAAAATGTATATAAAAGTCAAAACGAAGTACGGGGGTATGAAGAGGGAAAATGCTCACTATCCCTGATGGGAGGAACAACCACAATCTCCGTATTGCTGCTGGTACTCGGCCATCCATGCCTCATTCCTCATACGTCTCTCCATGCGCCTAGCTGCTTGGGGATATGGTCTGGTGAGGCCATCAGCCTGTGCTTGCATATCCCATACTACGGAAGTGAGCTGGTCGATCTTATCATCCATGTCTAAGAGGTTCTGCGACATGTATAAGTTATGGTCGTACATCATGCCGTGCAGCTGGTAGATCAAGTCCGCTAGAAGCTGCTGAGGGTAGCTGTGGCTGCTCTGCCCCTCCGCGTACGGTCTAGCTGAGGGCGCTGCAGAGAAGGTTGTGGTGACTGGGGCTGGATCGGCTCCTCCTGCAGTGGATCAATGTCAAAGGGTATGGCACCCTCATAAGAGTGAATGGGAAGGTTTTTAAGCTCCCTCTCGAATCCCCATCTGCGCTCCTGATCTGGCTCAATCACCAAATAAGTAACCGGTGTGTCCCACTCTAGCTTTGTACACTCGGACTATGGCAGCTTCATGAAAGGGACACTCTCAGCCCCGTACAACCACTAGAATAACTGCGAATCAGAGGTGGTCTTGAGAAAATGGAAGTTGACCATCCGGATCAACGTAATGCGATAAGATAATCCTCAACCAAGCCTCTGAAGGCCATCAGGTAACTTAACGCCTAGGTGCTCTGCCAGAAGTGTAATCATGCCTCCGACCAAAATCTCACACTTATCTTTCTTTGTCATCTCCAAAATCCTAGTCACTCACAAATCTTCTATCTATCATTGAACATATAATCTATTTAACACCTTTACTACTTCTTGTGAAGATAAATCTTCTATCCTTCTTTGATAGTAGTTTATCAGAGTGAATTTGACATCTCTCGCTAAACCTCATTAATGACCCCTTTAGTCGTTCAATGCCTATTAATGGCATTAAGCACGAAGAATAAACATGCTTGGTAACACTTATAAACACTATACCGTGTCTAAGCATTGAAACAATTCATGCATTTACACAAGATTAGCCAAGAATGTTTAACACTCATAAACATCGCCGATTTTCTACACAAAACAAACATGACAACAAATTTGATACTATCACATTCATCTAGCAATTATCAAATCACTAAAAACATTAGAAGCTCTAATTCATGATCTTGGATTTCATATCAAAGAAAAAGATAATTAACTACTTTCTCCAAACCCTAAGACATAATCATACAAGCAATTCATATACTCAAACTTCCAATATCATTAATGGATTCAACAACCTAATTCAAGCACAATAAATACACAATTGCAGAGCATTAAATAGCTTATAAATATATCCCAAGACATGGACTTGGAAACCTTAATCAATTGCTCCCAAGGTTATATTTAGCTACTAGAGCCCATACTAATTAACAAAATCAAATCAATACTAAATTCAAGAAGAAATTAAGATGAAAATTGAAGAAACCTTGGGTTTTCTCTATTCGGAATCGGGAGGAAATAGTTGTGGAAGAAAGAGAAAAGTGATGAGTATTTATAGTACAAAAAGTCCAAAAAATAAGTTTGGGTTGACGGCCGTCGTGACTCGCAACACGGGCGTTACGACTCGCGACAGCCAGAGTACTCTGCGCTCAAATGACTTCTTATTTTTGGTCTTCATGTAGTTTTCTCCTCTTCCTTTCTTCTAGTCTTAAAAGATTCTTCAATGTCTTCAAAATGGAGTCTTCAAGCTCTTCAAACCATCAACAAGTACCTCGTCTCACGGAATCCTCATTACAAGTGACAAAAATGATAAAGTTGCTCTTAACTCTAGTAATAGGATTTCAAGGTAAAATAGAGTATTCAAAGCACAAAATTATACCAAAATGAGTACCAAAAATCCCAAAATAACTATATAAAATGGACACTACATATGTAAGATAAATTAACTTACTTTTGCCCGACGCTTGTTCTTTATCTTTTCATATTTTTCAAAATTGTAATATTATTTAAAGTTATTTGGATTCACAATTTGGACTAACAACTGGATTATTGTTTTATTATTATAATTGTACTAAATATCTTGCCTTCGTTTACAAACCCAAGGGGTGAAGGTAAATGCAAGGAAGCATATCCAAATCTACAACGATTATACTCATTTAATTATTTCTATTTTAGGTAATTCAATTTATTTATTTTAATTAGGTTTATCACTTTATATCCGGTGTCATGAAAAAATTATTGTGCCATATATTATTTTACATAAATAAATAATATATATATATATATATATATATATATTCATGTAAACCTAATAGTGTAAGTCAAGTTGCACAATCAGGTTGTGGATTGAATTTATGAAGGAATAATCCACTCTTCAGAAATTAATCTTTGGGAAGTCTATTTAAATCTTAAATATATTGATATAATATTTTATCAAAATATATGAATATTGTAGAGTTTCTGAATGTGCATGGGTTGAGAGCATTGTGCATTTACGGGGTGAATATGCAATATTATTGAACTCTTCCAAAGTGCCACAAATTGTTAGAGTGAGACTTTTGAGTGTCATGAATGGTCCAATAAGCGTTACAACAGAAGTTTTTTTTGCATCCCGTCTTCTTCCTGAAATTGCGTATAATCACCAATGGTGGTTCTGATGTCCACAGCAGAACTGTCAAGAACCCCGAGAAATGCAGACTAAATATCATAACGAAGTTTCATCGAATCTTCCTTAAGTTCATTAGCAACCTTCATCCTATTTCTTGATTCTGATCCATTTTAATTGCCATCAACGTATTCACCATTCCCGTAAGTCACGATCGTGCTTAAGATGAACACCCCATGATCCTTGAAATGCTGGACAACAAAGACCCGGAATCCCTTAGGAGGATTAAGGATCTTACATATCATAGTCATGTTATGTCTCAAATTTTGTGACTAAGATATTGGTGGATGGGTGAAGGGCCTTCTTTACCCATTTCCTGTTCACAAGGGATTTCCATAAGGTGCATAAGTGTTAACTAAATAAAATAATAATTTGATATATATATATATATATATTATACCAAACATATGATCTTATAAAGACAGTAAACGTGCAAGGAGTGAGCACATCATGCATTTACAGTTCACATATGTAAGATTAATTAACTTACTTTTTCCCCATGCATCTTCATTATCTTTTAATATTTCACAAAATTGGAATAATATTTAAAGCTATCTGGATTCACAATTTGGACTAACAACTAGATTATTGTTTTGCAATTGTTATTGTACTGGATATATTGCCTTCGTTTACTGACACAAGGGGGTTGAGGTAAATGCAAGGAAACATATCCAAATCTACCACGCCTATACTCGTTCAATATATATATAAATATATTGAACAGGTTTCATCACTTGATATCTGGTGTTATGGAAACATTATTGCTGCATATATTATTTTTACATATATATACATATATATATTAATGTATATATATATATATTCATGAAAAACTTAAAGTGTCACTCAATTTGCACAATCAGGTTTCCGGTCGAATTTATGAATAAATACCTTGCTCTTTATCAATTAATCTTGGGAAGGCTATTTAATTCTAAAATATATTGATATAATATTATATCATAATATATTAATATTATAGAAATTCTAAACGTGCATGGGGTGAGCGCAATGTGCATTTATGGTGTGAATAGGCAACATTTTTGAATTTCCACAAAGTGGCACAAATTGTTAGAGCGAGGCTTTTGAGTGTCACGAATGGTCCAATAAGTGTCCCAACTGGAATTTTTTTGCATCCCGTATTCTTCCTTTAATGGCGTAAAATCACCAATGGTGGTTTCGATGTCCAAAGTAGAACCGTCAATAACCCTGAGAAATGCAGCCTGGAGATTAGAATGAAGTTTCATCAATTCTGCCTTAAGTTCACTAGCAACCTCTATCCCATTTCTGAATTCTTATCCATTGTAATTGCCAACTACGCATTCACCATTCATGTAATCCACGATCGCGCTAAAGATGAACACCCTAGGATCCTTGAAATGTTGCATGACAGAAACCTGGAATCCCTTAGGAGGATTAAGGATACATATCATAGTCATGTATGCCTCCAATTTGGCAACGAAGATGTAGGTGAATGGCTGAATGGCCTTCTTCACCTGTTTCCTATTCACACAAGATGTCCAGGAGGCACATAAGTATTACTTGAATAATTTGATATATATATATAATTTTATACCAACTATATGAATGTTATAAAGAGTGTAAATGTGCAAGAAGTTAGCGCATCGTGCATTTACGATTCACATATGTAATATTAATTAACTTACTTTTTTGTCCATGCGTCTTCTTTATCTTTTCGTGCTTCACAAAATTGGAAGATTAATTAAAGCTATCTAGATTCAAAATTTGAACTAACAACTAGATTATTATTTTATAATTGTGATTGTACATGATATCTTGCCTTCGTTTACTAACCCAAAGGATTAAGGTAAATACAAGGAAACATATCCAAATCTACCACACCTATACTCGTTCAATTATTTTCATAGTAGGTTATTCATTTTATTTATTTTAATTACATTTCATCACTTGATATCCGATGTCATGGATACATTATTGTTGTGTATATTATTCTTACATGTATATATATTATTATGCCAAAATATATTAATATTATAGAGAGGGTGTAAGGAGTGAGCGCATCGTGCATTTATGGTGTGAATATGCAAGATTTTTTAACTTCCAAAAAGTACCACGAATCATTATAGTGAGGCTTCTAATTGTAATGAATAGTCCAATAAGCATCACAATTGGAAGTTTTTTTGCAGCGTGTCCTCTTCTTGAAATGGCGTTAGATCATTCATGGCGGTCCTAATGTCCAAAGAAGAATTGTCAAGAACCCCGAGAAATGCAGCCTGAAGATTAGAATGAACTTTAATCAATTTTGACTTAAGTTCACTAATAACTTCTATCCCATTTCCTGATTCTGATCCATTGTAATTTCTAATGACGCATACACCATTGGCGTAATCCATGATCGCACTTAAGATGAACACCCCATGATCCTTGAATTGCTGCGTGACAAAAACCTGGAATCCTTTAGGAGGATTATAGATCTTACATATCATAGCCATGTTATGTCTTCAATTTGGCATCGAAGATGTAGGTGAATGTGTGAAGGCCCTTCATCACCCGTATCCTATTCACACAAGATGACTGGAAAGAGCTTAAATGTTACTTAAATAATATAATAACTTGATCTATATATATTTATAATATTATATCCAAATGTATAAATGTTCTAAAGAGTGTAAACGTGCAACGAGTGAGAGCATCGTGCATTTACGGTGCACATATGTAAGATTAATTAACTTGGTTACTTTCCCTATAAGTTTTCTGTATCTTTCAATATTATACGAAATTGGAATATTATTTAAAGCTCTCTGGATTCACACTTTGGACTAACAACTAGATTATTACTAATGCAAGGAGTGGGGGTAAATGTAAGGAAACGTATTCGAATCTACCACGCCTATACTCATTTAATTATTTTTATAGTGGGTAATTAAATTTATTTATTTAAATTAGGTTTCATCACTTGATATCCGGTGTAATGGAAACATTATTATGGCATATATTATTTTTACTTATATATGTTATCCTGTAAATCTAAAAGTGTAACTAAAGTATCACAATCTGGTTGCCACTCGAATTTTTGAATGAATATCTTGCTCTTCATCAATTAATCTTGGGGAAGCTATTTAATTCAAAAATATATTGATTTTGTATATTATATTATATCAAAATATATGAATATTATAGAGATTCTAAACGTGTAAGGGGAGAGAGTATCGTGCATTTATTGTGTGAAGATAAAACATTATTTAACTTCCACAAAGCACCAAAAATCGTCATGGCGAGACTTTTGATTGTCAGGAATTGTTTAATAAGCATCACAATTGGAGTTTTTTTCCTCGCGTCTTCTTCCTTAAATGGCGTAAGATCACCAATGGCGGTGTTGATGTCTAAAGCAGTACTTTTAAGAACCCCGCGAACTACAGCCTGAAGATTAGAATGAAGTGTAATCAATTCTACCTGAAGTTCACTAGTAACCTCTGTCTCATTTCCTGATTCCGATCCATTGTAGTTGCCTATGACACATTCACTATTCGCGTAAGCCATAATCACGCTCAAGATGAACCTCCTATGATCCTAAATATGCTACATGAAAAAACCTAGAATCCATTAGGAGGATTAAGGATCTTACATATCATAGTCATGTTATGCCTCATTTTTTGCAACAAAGATATAGGTGAATGGGTTAAGGGACTTCTTCACCGGTTTCATGTTCACACAAGTTGTCCAAAAGACGCATAAGTGTTAATTATGTAGTGTAATGATTTTATATATAGTATTTTATCAAATATATAAATGTTATAAAGAGTGTAAATGTGAAAGGAGTGAGGGCATTATGCATTTACGATGCACTTATGTAAGATTAATTAATATAATTTTTCCCATGCGTGTTCTTTATCTTTTAATATTTTACGAAATTGGAATATTATTTAAAATTATATGGATTCACAATTTGAACTAACAACTAGATTATTGTTTTATAATTGTGATTGTACTGGATATCTTGCCTTCATTTACTAACACAAGGGGTGGAGGTAAAAACAAGGACATATCCAAATCCACCATGCCTATACTCGTTCAATTATTTTTATAGTAGGTAATTCAATTAATTTCTTTTAATTAGGTTTCATCACTTGATATCTGGTGTCATGGATATATAATTGTGGCATATATTATTTTTACACACACATACACATATACATACTTTTTTTCTTGTATACCTAAAAGTGACACTCAAGTTGCACAATCAAGTCGCCAATTGAATTTATGAATGAATACCTTACTCTTCGTAAATTAATCTTTGGGAAGCTATTTAATTCTTAAACATATTAATTCTATATATAATGTCCTAACAAAATATATGAATATTATTTAGATTCTAAACGTGCAAGGGGTTACCACATTGTGCATTTACAGTGTGAATATGCAAGATTATTGCATTTCAACAAAGCGCCAGAAATCATTTTAGCGAGGTTTTTGAGTATCATGAATGGTCCAATAGGCATCACAACTAGAATATTTTTTGCTACGTGTTTTATTCTTGTAACGGCGTAAGATAACCAATGGTTGTCCTAATTTCCAACGCAGAGCTGTCGAGAACCCAGTGAAATGCAGCCCGGAGATTATAATGAAGTTTAATCAATTCTTCCTTAAGTTCACTAGTAACCTCTGTCCCATTTCCTGATTCTGAGCCATAATCACGCTCAAGATGAACCTCCCATGATCCTAGAAATGTTGCACGGAAAAAACCTAGAATCCCTTATGAAGATTAAGTATCTTACCTATCATAGCCATGTTATGCCTAATTATTTGCTAAGAAGATATAGGTGAATTGGTTAAGAGCCTTCTTCACCGGTTTCCTGTTTACACAAGATGTTCAGAAGATGCGTAAGTGTTACTTATGTAATATAATACTCAAAATATCCTCGATCTTACAAACGCTCTCTTCTTCTTCGATAAAAAATAGTCGTTATCGATTACAACGGTCAAATCTGTACAGGAATTTGATACTTCACCAGTCTCTCATGGCAGCGCCCCCGCTTGGAGGTTGCCCGCTGCCAACCTACGCCTCTGTTCTTCAATCCAAGGCACCTACTCACCCAATCCATCCTTCTCGCCCAATCCCAATTTCAATCCCAATTCCGACGACCTCTTTTGATGACGGAATGGCCTGCCTCTTCATAGATAGTAACATTTACAGATTAGCGGCCCCGTTGAAGCTATCTTTGAATGGTAAATTCGGAACTGGAATGCCTGGTATGGAGTTTATTCGAAAGTCTATCTTCAATTTGGGATTCATAGGGGGGTAAGGATATGTCTTTTGGATGATAGGCATATCCTCATTAGGTTTGAGATGATGGATGATTTCAATCGATGTTGGACGAGAGGAAAACTCAGGATTCGTGACTCTCTGGTTAGATTTAGGAAATGGACTCCTGAATTCTCTCCATTCAAAGATGCTCCGTTAGCCCCGGTTTGGATTTCTGTGCACAATCCCCCTGCTTACTATTTTACTAAAGAAGCTACAACCGTCCTCATGGAGCAATTTGGAATCCCTATGGTGGAGGATAGACCAACGAAGGAGTTCACAAGACCTTCTGTCGTTAGGTTCTGTGTCCAGCTAGATTTATCCATAAATCATTCTCCGAGGATCAGATTGAGTTCTCCAACTGACAGCAAATGATTCAGAGTTGAGTATGAATGGAAACCGCAGTATTGCTCCAAATGCTATCTGATTGGCCATAATACAGGACAATGCAGAAGGTCATCAATGGAGAACTTTAGACTATTCAGAGATAGGGATATGCCTGCTGATGCTGCACCTCCACCTGGAATAGAATGGAGGAAAATCCGGAGATTAGTGGAAAACTCTTCAGGCCTCTTAGTCCAACAAAAACAAAAGGAAGCTGAGTTAGGTGCTGCCTATGACCATGCTGTCCTGACAGAGCCTCCTCAAACCCTGGAGAAATCATTCAACTGCATCCAACTGAAGCTCCCAATGTTAAAGGAACATAACTAGCTGGAACAAGAAATTATTCATGGACAGTATGCACATGCTGCAACTCCATCTATGACTCAGAAAACTGATAATCAAATGCTTCAAATGCTGCAACTGATTCATACCCCAGCTCTAATCTCGAATGAGGAGAAAAGGATGATCGAATTGATGCCACAGAGGAATAGACTCCATTTTCCAAAGATGATCTTATGATCCACAAACATTTTTCCGAATCTGTCAGTTTCTCTCCTCTCCAAGTAATAATTTCCCTGCTAACTCTCTATCTTTTTCATAGGGTAATAGATACAAACTTCTCCAGTTGCAAGACACTGAGGTGGAAGGGTCAAGCAAGCCATCTAATCACTTAACCTCAACACCACAACATTCACAACAAACAATCTCCTCTATGGAGGTTTCATCCCAGGTCCACCCTAATACTCATATTTAAAATGTGTTCATGGATTCCGATGATGAGCATAACTGTAGTAATAATGAAAATGTTGATGAAAATTGGGAAAATCAAAGGAAAAATGATAAGGAGACTGATCTATTATTTCAAGATGCAAGCACGGATGGTCTGAATGAAAAGATTTTTGAAACCAAAAAAAGGCATAGGAAGAACTATTTTACAGGGATTAACATGATCCTTAGGTAATCTCTTAGAAGCAGGAGTTCTAATGATTAGGCACAATCACATAGCAAATATATTAATTTGGAATATTAGGGGATATGGTACATCAACTCACAGGTTGAAAAATCTTATTAAAATTCATAAAATTGACAATCTTGGGTTGATTGAACCAATGCACAAGACTCAGATTTAAAAAAGCTAAGCATGTCTTTAGGCTTTCAAAATTAGAATGCTTGTTTTAATAACAAAATTTAGCTTCTGTGGAATAACAAATTTAATATTTCTAACATCTCACATAATCTGCAATTTCTTTTCTGCACTATCACTGATTCCTCCTCATCTGATTCCTGGAATGCTGCAATTGTATA
>JAULKM010101676.1:0-10081 GCA_032355605.1 Rubia tinctorum | reverse complement strand
TGCTTTGATAGTTGTGTTGTCTTTCAATTCATAACTTAGAAAACCAACCAAAACCCCCCCTCTTTACATGCTTTTATATATCTATCTATATCTATCTAGGCTTATATCCACTCCTAATTGTATGAACCTTAGGAAAATCCTTCTTCTTTGTGGATGACCCCGACTTGCCAACTATCTACTTAGTTGTATTTAGTAAGCATACTGGGCTTTAAAATAGTATCTTTGAGAGATACGACGACGACCTCCCAATAAACTAGAGAGAAGGAAGTGTATTTTCTCTCTATAACCTACTCTTGAAGATGAATAATGGGAATAAATTTAAACCCTAGAAGACAAGGTCCATATATATATTAGTAGGGATTTGAGCCTTGAAAAAGACCCAAAAATGGCCAAAAATCATATCTGCTGCAAATGGCACGGTGGGTTGCATTTGGCATGGTTATGCCAGCCGAGGCCCCCCTCATGTTGGCGTGAGTTATCGGTCCTGGCACAGCCCATTGCCTCATGCCGGCGTAGGTATTCGGTCATGGCACGGACTGGCCCCCTCGTGCTAGTGCGGTCTGTATCAACCGGCACGGGGCATTAGCCGGAGCTCCTTTTTTTATCTTATGATCCGCATCCCATGTCCTTTGGCACCTCCCGTCAGCTGGAACCTCATTTTTCTCAGTAACATAGAACCGGCCATGTCGTGCTTCCCATCCCGTAGGCTGGTCTTAGCATTAGTGACTTGAAACTACCCAGACCGTGTGAAATTGAATGGTCTGCGCCATTGCTTAGCCAAATTTTGGATTGAAAAGAAGACAAGGGGCATGAGAAGTAGGGCCCGACACGGTCCATGCTAGAGGCCTCTGGAAAGAGGCACGGGCCCTGCTGTGCACCAGCATGGCCGTGCTAAGCGTCGACATGGCCATGACAGGTCCCCTTTCGTGCTAGTTGGCTTGCCTCGTGCTGGTCCTCATGCTGGCCTTGGATGGTCCGGTCGACTGACTTGTTTGTTCTCTATGGAAGAACCGCTGATTTGATTTGAGAGTTCGTGTAGTCAATTTTATAGAGTTTGAGAAGCCAAATCCAACGGTGTCACCCTTAAGTGGTATTTTCTCTGATCATTGCCAGAACTCCATGAAATATCGGGCCACATTTCCTCCGCTTCTTCCTTTGCCTTCTTGAACTTTGAATTCATCTTTTCCATGCTCAATTTCATCTACTACCATGCTTTGGATTCTGTGGCCTTCAATCGAATACCACCATTGCTAATGGCCTTCAATATCTTTTATCACCGTTGTGGATGAACTTCTAGGGAGATCAAATGAACTCACAATCAAAAGATGATATAAATAACTCATGAGAAACCTACTAATGAGATCAAAAATGAATATATAGGTGCATGTGAATATTAAATGTCCATTGGTTTCAATTAACTCTACAAAACTCAGGATTTAGGCAAGAAAACTAATAATGACCGTCTAAACATTTTGTCATGTAAAGCTAACTAAAACTAGCAACCAACCAAACAAAAGATGATAATAATTGTGTCAAATGCTTCGGCTAACCCATGCTTAAAGGTGGACATCAGAAGTCCACATTAAACTTTTTAAACGATGATGATTACCATGATTGAGACATTACATATTGCTAGATTTGAGCGATTTCATCAAATAAAAAAATTATCCTCACACATATTTTGATATTTTCTACAAATTTTAGATACCAAACCACTAGTACAAGATTAGGCTATGGAGGGGTGATTAGAAGGTGGTTTTGCATAAAAATATGAAAATCCATGTTTAAAATAGGTAGCGAAGGAAAATCCAAGTTCGGAAAATTAATTTAAGGCAGTTTAATTGTGATGAGAAAATTCATATCACAAGAATAGGTTTATTAGTCCAAAATTTGATGCATAAGGTACTTTTCTTCCCTTTTAATTGGTTGTTGATTGGGTTGAGAAATTTGAATCAAATATCTTGTAAATTTAATGTTGATTGTAAAATTAGAATCATTATTATCATGCATGCTTTAATTGTAGATTTGTTTGTAAATTTATTGGAGGTGATGTTGATAAGATGAAAATGGTGGGGTGATAAAATACGATGGTAGTGGTGCTAAGATTCTTGGATCGAACAGAAAATTCAATTCTTAATTTTTAATACTTCCAAATAGTTCTGAATTCAAAATTTGTTTATCGGTGATTTATTATATCATTGTCAATCACCAGACGATAAACGACATAGATAAAGATGATGACCAAATTCTCCGTTCTCTTGTCATGAGGAACCACCTTTACTAGGTGTTTCCCACACTATTATGGTGTGGAAAAGAAAGCTTACATTTATTTTTCTAAAAAATAATAGAATGATTTTGAAGTTTTATCAAGTAGCCAAAATAATGTCCTTCGGCTATTCATGATACATGTGTATATATAAATTTGTTAATCCCAATTTTGAAACAATATTTTTAAACAAAGTGGTTGCTTTAAATAGTGGAGAATCCCAATGTATTTAATACTACTAAAAACTATAAATTTATAACAATGTATTTTTGCTCAAATGCTGCACTCTATAACATATCCGCCCATTTATTACGATAAAAAATTCTCTCTCCCTCTCTTTTAAAAAACATGTGATAAACATGTAATCTATAATTGACTTTAGAATGTACATATTTGTTTCTTTAAACAATCTTCATAGTTTATAATATAAGTATGAGAAAATTTAACTTAAAAAAGATATGTCATCTCGTGCATCACTTGAGCAGAATTTGGAAACAACTTTTGAATCGTAATAACTCAAATCCGGAAGGCCATACAAAATACAATATTTTTAAAAAATATTTAAATCTAAAATTCGTCAAAATGTTCCATTTGAAAAAGGAAAATATAAAATATAAAGGCCCATCTTTTTAGGGACACCACCCTCTATTCCTTTTAGCTTGTAGAATTAGAAGAGCATTCCAGATGGAGCTCTTGCGGGGTTTTCAGCCATGACAACAAGTTTTGGAAAATTACAAAGCATCCCTTTGAACTCCTGATCATATTGTCGACCAACATTTTCTTTTTATTTCTCGATATTCTTTCTTGTGTTCCTCTACTCTCTCATCCAGCGACATTTTCAAGTGGACTGTAGCTCATCTCAAGTAGCCCTCAACTTGATTTTAACCAGTGAGAACAAGAACAAAAGTATTGAGGAAATTATGTTCCTTTGCTGACAATTGCAAACAGTTCATTCACATGTGGAAAGAGATATACACGTTCCACTTCTTGAACTCTTCTTCTTAGGTATTATCATCCCCCTAGTACTGGGATATATTTTCAATTATGACTTCATGAATATGATGGTGAGATAACGCATCCACTTGCATCACGGGATTATGAGATCTTGAGTTTTGCCAAATAAATTATTAGCCACAAGCTACAAAATAGTTTCAACGTGATGGGTTATTTCCCCATCAATGATATATCTATAGACGTGTTTGGGGTAACTCCTTCAAATTTTGCAAAATATATTTGATATTATAGCAACTTATTTTAGCTTAAATATTGCACGTAAAACATGTTCATTCATTTTGTACATGAACTATAGTTTTATTTTATTAGACTAATTGTAATAAGTGAAATCATGTTGGACCTTAAAATAAAAATAATTAACTACTATAATTATGATAAAACTATGGATAGGTACTATTTTGAAATATTTGATTTATTTTTTTCAAATATAAATATAAATAAATTATATTTTTAAAGTCGCAATGAATCTAACGCCATATTTCTTCAAGTATTGAAATGTAAATACCTTGAATGTCACAATAAAGTAAATATACACTTTAGTGTTCACTCCATCTCTCAAGAAAAATGAACGACTCTCATGAACATTCAACCGTCGATGACTAAAATAGCTGGCAACATGTGGGCAGAGGTGCAAGGCCAGCTAGGAATATGTGTGGTTTTGTGATTAGTCTTTTTTTTTAACTTTGGTGGAAGGCCAAATCACTGATGATTACTGCAAAACAAAGGTAAACCATTTTACCTTATGGTTTTGAACTCCTTGTTTATTCCATGTGGTCCTTCTCTCAATCTCCTAAGTAAGAACTTAACTCTTTCATGATACTATATTTTTCTAAATCGGATTACAACACATGTAGATGAAACATTTATATGTAACAATTTCAGGTTAAGGGTGATGCTTAATAGAGTAGATAATGTTTATTTATATTCTAGGACTTTCTTGGGCTTTATAGATCCTTGTATATTGGGTAACTCTTGTACATACCTATCTATATATGAACGCAAAAAACAACCATAAAAAATTACCATAACACAAGACATAAATGTATCAACAAACATGGAAGAAATTGAAGAGGAATTGAGAAACTAGGGGTTTTTTGCACACTAGTGGATAAGAAGAAAGCATGTAAAAAAATTCATATGCACCAGGTTAGGCGCGGACAAAATGTTTCATACTCGTCCGGTTCATGCGCTTGAGCTCTGGGCACCAGTGTGTCATGGTTATACTATGCAGCTGGTGCACATTTCACGCGAAAAATATCTAGGAACCATTTTTGTTTTCATTACAATGTGCATGAACTGTGCGTTTCCCACCATGGTCTATGCCCTTGTTTGTTGGTTTTGCTCTTTCATACCTACAGTTCTTGTGAAATATTAATCCATTTTCAGAGTACTAGTCGTCAATTTTATAGTACTCACAGAGAAAAATAAAATAAATTGACCCATCATAAACAATTAATATAAGATCATGCCCAAATATGATTTTTAAAATTCAGCCAGTGTTTACTTTCCTTGTACTCTTGGATATTTTATGTGTTAGTTTAGGTGTTTAGTTTCCTTCGTGTAGAGTTTCAGTACGATTAGTTCTTGTAGTTACTCATTTTGGTTAGGTGTTTAACTTTTTAGTTTTGTTATAAAATAATTTCTTTATTTAATTTCAATATGATTTATTTGTGTATTCAATCAGTTCGTTTAGGTGATTCAGGTTTTAATTTTATTATGCAATAATTGATGTTTATACTTTTCACCATGTTTACCTTACGTATTAATCTGTTTGTTTGGGTATTTTAGTGCTTATTTTTTTTTATATTATCTAACTTATTTCAATATGTTTTGTATTCAGGATTATGAAGAAATTTATTCCTAGAAGCCAACATGTCAAGATGATGCACCATTTCTCTAAACTTACTACTCAACAAAAGGACGACGTTGAAGAAATCTCTCTTGGGGGTTTGCTGAAGATGGGATTGGTTATTGCACTTCCTAATGGTATTGTTTCGTGGTTAATGAGTAATTTCAATCCTTCCACCTCTGCTCAACATGTCGTAGAAGATTTTTTTTTTTTTATTTCTGCATGTTTGGTGTGTTGTGCTTACCTCGTAGACCCAAAAGTTAGTCAAACAAAAGAGGAACTCTGATATTGAAATGTAAAGTGGTCACTGCAAATTCATTTTTGGCACAGGTTTTGTTATGGAGGAGCAGCTAGAAGGGATTCTTTGGTCGGTTGTCACTGATGTGGCCGATGCATCTTTGACGACGTTCAAGTGATTTTATACTGATATGTCATGCACATCTGTTTTGCGTACTCGAGCTCTTAGTACCAACATGCAGCTGAAACTATGCTGGTGGGGAACGGTCAGTGCAAAAAATGTGTTGGAGCTGTTTTTATTTGTAATCCAATGTGTAATGACTGTGCGTATCCCGACATAGTCCGTGCAGCCGTTGATTTGTTTTGCTCCTTCTTTGTAAATGCGCTCCAACTGAAATATTAATCAGTTTCAGGAGTTTTGGCAGTCAATTTTATGCTACTCATGGAGGAAAATTTAAAACATTTGACCCATGAGCATAAAATAATCTAGGATCATTAAAAAATATGGGCTTAAAAACTCAATCAAATAATTTTCTCTTCAAAACGTAAGAGTAAGGAAATAAAATGGGGAATTCATTCCTAAACCTTCCAAAAGAAATTTATCTAATAAGATCAAGACTAAGCTTCATTTACCTTAAATTAGAATTTAATATTTGCTAAAAATAGAGTGTAGCTCAGGAAAATCACCCTGAACCTTGAGAGTTTTGTGAAGGAATAGATGGCCCAAAGTGATGATTGTTAGCAAGAGCCAACGAACGAGAAGAAGCCTAAAATGGAGATGTAACTCTCAAGGAATATGAATGGATGTTTAGCAAACATGTTCCTACTATAGGAGAGCCTCTTCTTGGAGAAGCGTTCCAAGAAGATCATCAACAGAGGCAGCCTCATCTTTAATCATGAAATATGGCCAATGAGATTTTCATCAGATATCGGATACAGGTTATATGCCCAAGAATCCACAATAGAGCGTTTTGCTCAAAATACTCCAACATTGACAGAGATCCCTTTGAAAAGGATTGAATTTAAACCTTCATGGTCATCCGGAGAGCCCGAGTTCCGGCATGAGGTTGCACGAGAGACAAGAGTAAAATCTCAATTGGATAAAATGGATTCAAGAAACAAAAAACAAATCAATCACTCTACTGCTAGGGTGTGAAGTTGATTTTTTTTCCAGTGGTTACAGTTGCATTCTCGATTGTAATAATAATGGTCTCTGATTGTTGTGAGCAAGCTGAATATATGCCACAAGATCAAAAGTTACAAGGGATGAAATAATGGTGGTTCACTATAGAGAGTAGTAATCCCTATCAAGGTTTATGGATATGCATGGACTGTAGAAATTGAGCAAGGTAGCAGTGGTGTTTGGAAGAGCCATTAAAATTTAGGTTAGCCATTGATCAATGAATAGAAAGCATAATTTATATTTTACTATGACAAAGGTATAAAACTTATATATATACATATATATGTATATATATACACATATATGTATATACATATATATATATATGTGTATATACATATATATATATATATATGTGTATATATACATATATATATATATATAAAGAGAGAGGGGAGAGACATAAGTCCTAACTAGCACTCCTAAATAGATAGAACTAAGTTCATACATTACAAAATTTATTTACTCTTTTAACACATCTATGTTAACTATAGTTTATGATCAAAATTAGTGGGAATCAATGGAATTTATTACTAAATGTTATTGAACTCTAAGGGCGTGAAATGAAAGAGGCGGCGGGGCAGCATAACGAGGGTAGATAAATTTGATTCATCATTGACATTTGGTGACAAAATGGTGGCGACAACGAGATCAACAATTTTTTTAGAATCTCACATTAATGGTTGATAAGTTTATATTTCAAAATATATAATCACGGGTCATCTCTACATAAGTAAGAAATGGTTCGATGATAGAAGTGCATGATTATAATATAACCCAATCTAAATAGTTGCATAAATTAGACTAATGAAGATGGAATTAGGCCAGTCCGACTGGCCATCGATGCAGATAATATGTTACAAGCCATAAAAAGCACCGTCAAAGGAAAAATATAACTATTAGTAATCAGTTTTGAACAGAAACAGTCTACCTAATTTTTTGTTGAATAATGCATGTTTCTACGCATGCCTACTTTTTAGGAAGAACGTGTTACTAACTTCTCTGCGATTTGTTTTTATGAAAATCCGTATGATGAGAAAATATCACAAAAAATAGAATGATTAATAACATGCAATATAAGAGTATAAATAGTAATATAACCAGTTAAAATGTTAGAAAGGTTGAAGATTAAAAAACACTACTAAGAAATAAGGTTGATGTAACACTTTAAAAGTGTTGCTTTAGGTATTAAATTGTTAACTTTGACCTATTGCAAAAAATTTAAAGGTATTATCTTAGAAGACGTTGCATTAGATCTAACACATCACTTTTCAAAATTTAGGCAACATTTTTCACTTGTTTAAACAACACTTTATAAGTTATTGTAACATTTTAATAATTATTTGTAGTAGTGAAACATCCATCTTTTCCCAATTTTAATTGCTTTTATTGTGGTAAACTTCACATTAAAAATTTGTCCCAACCACATTGAACTTCTTAAACAATGACAAATACCAATTTTGACACATTACATGTTGCTAGATTTCAACGGTTTCATGAAGTAAACAATTTATCCTCATAAATATTTTGATATTTCTTAAGATTTTTGATGCCAGACTACTAGTAAAAGATTAGGCTAGGAAGGGGTCAGTGGAAGGTGGTTCCACGTAAATATATGAAAATGCTTGTTTAAAAGAGGTTACAAAGAAGAATCTGAATTCGAAAAATCAATTTAAGGCAGTTTAATTGTGAGGGATAAATTCCTATCACGGGTGTGTATTAGTCCAAAGTTTGATGCATGAGGTAGTTTTTCTTCCTTTTGTATTGGTTGTGTTGAGAATTTTGAATCAAATATCTTGTAAATTTAATGTTGATTGTTCAATTAGAATCATTATTATCATGCATGGTTTAACTGTAGATTGTTTTGTAAATTTATTGGAGATGATGTTGATAAAATGAAAATGGGTTAGGTGATAAAATAATAGAATGCTTACATTGATTACATTGATTTGGCCAAAAAATAATAGAATGCTTTTTAAAATTCATCAAGTAGCTAATGACCTTCGCCTATTCATTATAGAGGTGTATATAAATTTTATAATCTCACTATAAAAACAATATTTTTAAACAAAGTGGATGCTTTAATTGGTGGAGGAATCCCAAATGTCTTTAATGCAACTACTAACTATAAATTTATTATAACAATATATTTTTGCTTGAATACTGCAGGATATAACATGTCTACCAATTTGATATGATCAAGGACTCTAATTGTTTTGGAAAACATGTGATAAACATGTAATCCATAACCGACATTCGAATGTACATATTTGTTTTTTTAAACAATCAATCTTCATAGTTTATTAATATAAGTATGAGAAAATTTAACTTGAAAAAGATATGTCGTCTCGTGCATCACTTGAGCAGAATTTGGAAACAACTTTTGAATCGTAATAACTCAAATCTGGAAGGCCACACAAAATATAATATTTTTTAAAAATGTTTAAATCTAAAATTCCTCCAAATGTTCCATTTTCAAAAGGAAAATATAAATTACAAAGGCCCATCTTTTTCAGGGACATCACCCTCTATTCATTTTAGTTTGTAGCTTTAGAAGAGCATTCCAGATGGAGTTTTTGCAGTTTCTTCACCTATAATGACAAGTCTTGACAAATTACAAAGCAACCCTTTGAAATCTTGATTATATTGTCCACCAACATTTTTTTCTATTTCAGGATATTCTTTCTTGTGTTCCTATAGTCTCTCCTCTAACGAAATTCTCAAATAGACTGTAGCTTATTCCTAGTAGCCCACAAGTTTATTTTAACCTGTAGGAAAACGAACACAAGTATTGAGGAAATTTGGTTCCTTTGTTGACAATTCGATTTGGTTCATTCATATGTGGAAAGAGATATCCACATTCCATTTCTCGAACTCTTCTTCCAACGTAATTAGCAGGATACTGGCAGGCGCTTTTATCATCCCCCCTTTATTGGGATTCATTCTCAAGTTAGACTTGATTAACATGATGGTGAGATAATGTATCCACCCGCATCACAGGATTCCGAGATCTAAGTTATGCCAAAATAAATTATAAGTCACAGGCTACAAAATAGTCTCAAGCTGATGAGCTATTTTCCCATCAGTGATGTCTATCGACGTGTTTGGGACAGCTTGTTCAATTAGTGCACGCGATATTTGATATTATAAAAACATATTTTAGCCTGAATATTGCACGTGAAACATGTTCATCCATTTTGTATAGTGGGAGGTCGTCTCCGTACCTCTCAAAGATACAATTTATAAGCCCAATTTTCTTACTAAATACAAGTAAGTAGATAGTTTGGCAAGTCGGGGTCGTCCACAGAGAAGAGGG
This sequence comes from Rubia tinctorum, assembly GCA_032355605.1. Taxonomy (NCBI): domain Eukaryota; kingdom Viridiplantae; phylum Streptophyta; class Magnoliopsida; order Gentianales; family Rubiaceae; genus Rubia; species Rubia tinctorum. Next base: position 216 of record JAULKM010101676.1, on the reverse strand, counting down.
ATATTTCTAAGGGTCATGCATACAAGGGCGAGTATAGGCCTAGATATATATACATAGATATAAAAGCAAGTGAAAAGGTGGGGTTTTGGTTGGTTGGATTCCTAAGTTATGAAAGTAAAAACACAAAACTAGCAAAGTTAAGTAACTATGCTAATCATGCAACAACCTAAGAAAAAGAGTAAAAACTACAAAGACAAAGCCTTGGGGGCAATGGAT
>JAULKM010101675.1:0-10081 GCA_032355605.1 Rubia tinctorum | reverse complement strand
TACTTGGTTAGGTTAACCTACGTTGGAACATAGGCTTAACGATTAAATCTACTAAACGGTAAAACCAGTTTTTCAGCGCCTTTAGATCCGCTGAGGATAAAGAGTCATACAACAATAGTAAGAAGCATGTTACATGAAATTTAGGGGGCTGCATTAACACCCTCTCACCCTCTGGTTCCGCCAATGCAATAATGATCATGATAGTGTAACATATTTCAAACTCTAACGTTAGTTTTTTATTTATAGAAAGTGTGTAAAATAATAATAACTAAGACCAGCTGATGCGGTGTACAATTTCGTATATATGAAAATTATCCAAATATTGGATAAAATAATCCTTGAACAATGGGAGCACTGTGTGTGCTTGAGTGGTACACAATTTCTTTGCTGAGCACAAACAAATTTTAAGCACATTTAATTTTTGCACCTTACAAGGAAAAATTAGAGATTAAAAAACTTGTTTAGAAGTTAATATCCTTAATTCATATGAAGAACCAATCATACTCATATTTTTGGAAACATTTTTTGCGCACTAGTATTGCACATCTAAAAATCATTAAATAAATATATTTTAAAGAAACCTAAAAATTAAGATAATATCTTTCCACTTCTAAAGTTAACTATAAAATTATTATGCCATATTCACAACTGTTCCCAAGGATCTAAAAAGGAGAACATAACGTGTGCTTTTGTGCATACAGTGTGCTCTTTATTTTCTAAGCTTACACGACAAAATTAGATATTAAAAACCTTGTTTAGGAATTAATATCGTTAGTTCAAATGATTTACCTTTCCAACTAATATTCTTTCTTCCACGTCTAACATTTAATTTAACTTCGTTATAAAATAGGCATTACTTAATAACAATATTAATCAAATGTCAATGCATGAAACAGAGAGTTTTGCCAAAAAATATTCCATCTATGTAATGTTCATTGGTCAAAAATCTAAAGTCAATGACAAAAATGTAGATGTAGAATTAATATAGAGGACAAAAAATTGGCTAGGATTATGAATCTTGGGAAGTGAACTGCTCTTAGCCTTCCACAACCTTCTCTTTCGTTTTCCTTAACCGTTTCCGTGCCTTCAGATCCTATGAGCTTAAAGAGTTGTACAACAAAAGTAAGAAGAATGCTACAATAAATTAGGGGGTGGCATTAGCATCTCTCGCACTCTGGTTTCACCAATACATTGATGATCATGCTAACGTAATGTATGTCAAACTCTATTGTTAGTTTGTTTATCGATAGAGTGTAAAACAATAATAACTAATATCAACTCATGCATTATACTCCCTCCGTCCCGCCTATTTTCGCACTCTTTCCTTTTGGACGTCCCAGCTATTTTTGCACTCTTCATTTTATTTTCATTTTGGCAACTTTTTATTCATATTTTATCATGAGTTGGCCCAAAAAAAGACTAAATCAGTTTTAAGGAAAATAAATTGAAGAAACCCCACCTAGAAAGCATATAATAATACATTCTGATAAATACTTCATCTTTCTCTCTCCACAAAAATAGCTGGGACGGAGGGAGTACAATTTAGTATCCATGCAAATTTTCCAAATGTTAGATAAAAAATAACCCTTCTACAATGAGAACACCGTTTGTACACCGTTTGTAATATCCTTAATTCGTATGAAGTACCGATGTAACTCATTTTTTTAGAAACAAGTTTTGCTCACAAGCATTACACATATAAAAATTTGTAAATAAATATATTTTTAAGAAACTTAAAAATTGAGATAAGTTCATTCCATTTCTAATGGGAACTATAAAAATATTATGCAAAATTCACAACTTTTCCCAAAGATATAAAAAGGAAAACACAGTGCATGCATCAAAACACACATTGTGCAATTTATTTTCTAAGCTTACACGAAAATAATCAGAAATTAAGAAACTAGTTTGGGAAGTAATATCATGAATTCAAATGATGTACCTTTCCAACTAATACTCTCTCTTGCACGTCCAACATTCAGTTTATTTTCAGTTTAACTAATAAAACAGCTGAGGGAGACCTTAGAATTTTGGTAGAAGTTTCAGGATTAGGCATAGGATCCTTTAGATGAAGTGTACCTGAAATAAGGAGATCCTTCCATTCATCTCTGGAAGACCATGGGTGAGCATATCATGCAGAAAAAGGCCTTGTTTGGGATCCTTGTACTGGTTAAACTAAGACTTGTACAAGGTGATCTCCGACTATATTTACTCTAACAAAATAATTTTCAAGATCATAAACACATTAGAATTGCTGAGATCACAGCTCAAATAGGACTCTTCTGCTTCCAATACCGCTAAGACGCTACTCTCGTATGTATAGTGAATTTACTCATGTATCCTTGTATTGTCTGTTAAATACTGCATTCATCTGAATAAAACCAACTTCAAGAAACTAACTTTTCTATAATATTGTAGCAAAAACTCATCCACTAAACAGAAAATACGTATGCTTGCGGTAACCTAAATACATATAAAAATGGTATTTTTAAATAAAAATATGAATCAAATGTCAATGCATAAAACAGAAAGTTTTTCACCAAGAAATATTCCATCTATATAATGTTAATTTGTCAAAACCCCAAATTCAACAACAAAAACTAGGCTAGGGTTGTGTACCTTTTGAAGTGTACTACCTTTAGCCTTTCCACAACCTTCTCTTTAGTTTCCCTTAACCATTTTGGTGCTTATAGATCCGCTGACGACAAAGAGTAATACAATAAGAGTAAGAAGCATGTGATAAGAAATTTAAGGGATTGCAATAGGCCCCTCTCGCCCTCTGGTTCCGCCAATGAATTAATAATCATGCTAATGTAATATATATATATACATATATATATATATATATATATATATATAAGAAACACTACTTTCTATGTTGGGGGGTTTGATGGACCCCTAATATATAAATAAATAAATAAATATATATATAAGAAACACCACTTTCTATGGTGGGGTATTTGACGGACCCCTAATATATATATATATATATATATATATATATATATAAGAAACACCACTTTATATGGTGGGGGATTTGACGGATCCCTATCTATCTATTAATATAAAAGAAAGATACATAGATGAGGGGGACATAATAGCCTTACCTCTGAAAGAAAGGCCACCTGAAACTCTATCATCTATATAATTGATTTAACTCTTGTCATAAGAGTTTTGGTTACCTAAAAACAAACCGTGGAATATAAGAAAAATGAAAATGAAATAGTTCACCCCTATACAATAATCTATCCTATTCTAAGATATGGTAATGAGCTCGCATCCATATTCACTCATGCTTCAATTTGAGGAGGCAGACCTGCAGAGAAAAATACCTTGTTTACGTTTTGGATTGAAGTTAGTTTAGCTAGAGAATCTGCTATTGAGTTGGCTTCCCTGTAAATTTGTGAGATTGTGAACTCAAAATGCCTTAACAGGTCCCAAATTTCTCTAATTTGATAACAGCATCTCTATGGAACTCTAAATTGTCTTCTGATTATCTTCACCAGGACATGGGAGCCTGATTCAATTTCATGTTTCTGAATGCTTAGTTTTCTGTACAAATCCAGTCCTTGAACAAGGGAAATTGCCTTAGCTTAGATCGGGGAATCTGCATAAACTTTTTTACCAGCAGTAGAGATAGTGCACCCTTTATGATTCCTAATTATACAGGCCACACCTGCAATTCCTTCACGCACAAAAGATCCATCTATGTTCATCTTATACAGTTCAGGCAATTTAACAACCAGGAGTAGTTTTCTGATCCTATAAGCAGTACTAACCAGTATCCTAGGTTCGGTACAAGTCAAATCTCACTGAAGATTCAGTTTATATGCAAGAAGAATATCATTTATCTGAAGCAGAATCTATTTAAACATCAATTTTAGATTTGGCTTAATTCCATCAAAATGATATTTGCATCTAGCACACCATCTAAACCAGATCACAATACATGGAATGACTCAGATAAGATCAAGCAAAACTCTGTGACACTCAAGAAAATTATAAAAAAGAGTAGTATACATCCCATAGATAACCAAAGTTATGTGATATGAATCTCCTTGTGAAGACTCTGGATTGCGGAAAATCGGATCTTTATTTATTTGAGAATCTCGCACAACTCAAATAAATGCACGAATCGCAGCGTCTAGCCCGCAGGGTACACTCAACTTGACTTATAAGCGTCTAACCCGCAGGGTACACTTACAAGGTTTCTCTATAAACGTCTAGCCTGAAGGGTACGTCTATAAAGGGATATTGAAACTTAAATATCCCACAGATTTAAGCAACAATGAAGATAATGAGAATGTCTCAAAAATCTGAATATAATTGATGACTAATGTGTACAATTCTCGGCTGAACTCTCTTTAAATAGAGGTAAAATTCGAGCTCTTCCAACACTAATCACAAATAGAAACTGAATCAAATTTTATGGCAGCTTTAAAAAGCTAAAACCATATCTAAATAAAATACCAAAAATCAAATCCTAATGATATTCTAATTATAATTCTGGCCGTGCTAATAAGCAATCTCCAAAAAGCAATTACCTTATTCTGATTACTTTCCAAGAAGTAATTTCGGCTGTGCACCTTCATAAGCTATCTTCTAAATTATTACTTTATCTAATCTTACCAAATCTAATTCTAATTAAAATATTTTTTAAAAAATGTAATTTTCGAGAAACCCTAATAGACTGATTTTCTCGAAATTAATGAACTCTTCAGAAGCCCACATGGCCGAGTTATTGGAGTGAAATAAAATAATGTTACAATGATCACACTACCTCATTAAAAAAATCATGAGAAAAAGAGTATAGTGTTCTTCATAATGTTTTCAATTAATCGACAAGTTTGAATAAGTAATTCAAGCTCATGCCGACTTCTTCTTAAGTTCTTCATAATGAAAGTGATCCATCAAAGCATTAAATTCCCCCTTTTAATATTCGTATCAGCTCTATTAATAAATAAAAGTTTACCTTGTGACAGATTCGGAGCTAGTTGAAGGGCTGATTGCCTTAAGAAGTGCCGGGATTGACTGATAAATATTGTAAGTATATTTTGGATTCTTCTGTAGAAGAGAACATAATTCACATTCTGGCTTTTTGTAAGGTGGGAATAGGAGTGATGGCATTTTAGCGTGATTGCAGTCTTTTATAATGATGCGGTTTCAATGGAAGAGCACATGCATGCTCCCTTAGTTTTCATCTTTCTAAGTCAACGGAGTGATTCAATTTGTAGAAAATGAACATGGTACGACCGTTTATTGATAGTGCCTATTTTTGGAGCACTGGAGTAAAAAAAAGGCGAAATCCGTCGCTTTGAGTGGCCGTAAATTCAGCCCATCGGGTTGATGAACCGGTAAATTGCGGCGTTCAAGAGTTAACTATTGAGTGATCACTTCTCTATGCCCACAAAGAATCGTTCTACATGAAGAAATTTCCACACAACGGTTGCAAGAATTTGAGTCAATGATCATGGATCATTTAACCAAGCACTTAACCATTTGGTCGATCATGTGGGTGCAAATAGCGTATTTTTTCCATAAGAGGATTGATAACTTTATTTACATTTCACCATAATCCTTTTTAGTTGAATATGCACACTTTCTATATTAGTTTGTTCCCGTTAAATTTACACACTTTTTAATTTGAAAAGGAATAGGTGATAAAAAGACACAAATACCCCCTTTATAATAAAATTCACATTTATTTATTTTTAAATAATTCACATTTAAAATTGCCTTCATCTAAAATTCAATTTATGCCAAATAAATGATTGATTGAAACCATTAAGACCCAATTATTACTCCTTAACCCCTCACACCTCTTAACCCACCATATTCATAAATTCCTCAAACTTAACCATCACAATCCTTCTTCCGCTGTTCATCTCATTTCGGATCTGTTGTGCCAAAACTCCCTATGCCAATCCAATGCCAACACTCAAAACAACAACGTTTCTATTAATCAACCAAAAACTCTCATCTTTCCTTCATTAACAAGATCATAGCCAAGCCGAGCCGATGTTTGCCTTCTTCCATTTCGAAGAAGTCTATTTCCTCCCTTCGAAAATCAGTCAATCATTAAATTCGACCATCGTTGAGAAATCATCTCTTTGTTCCCTTGATCGTCCCCTTCTTCGTGCTCTCTTCTCCGGTAACTGTTAGTCTAGGTTTTTTAAAATTTAATTGGAATATGAAATCTGGATGCGGTATTGGACATTTCAAAATGGATCTCAAATCAACAAATGAAGCTGGATGAACAAGTTACGCGAGTCGGATATATCCCTCATGAAATGGAAAGGCATTTCACATATCATTAAGTTGCACGAACTAAGAATGTTGATAATACAAGTCATTTCAGTAGCAGAAATACCACAACTGATACTGATTCATCTTTAGATTGTTTTCAAAATATGTTCAAGAACTTCAAATATATCCTACTCTGAATTTAGCCCGTCTACGGAAAAAAGAGAAAGGTTAATATGAACACTAGTGCAATTTCATATCAAATATACTCAAATAACTGCAACTCGCAATTCACCACCACAAATACTGTGACACAAACCATATTCATTAATCAGTACAAAAATTAAGAAACAAATGTCCCTCTCCTAGTATACCTGGAAGCTTTCTTGGCTTTGTAAGTGGGATAAATTTTGCACCAACTCCTATTGAAATTCAAGGGCCAAACATGAAACCTCTGGCTTCAACTCCTGCAGTATAGTGCAATGAACAATTAACAAGTGCTCGATGTAAAGAATTCAAACCTCAAAAAAATGATCCACCTAATCAGAAAAGCAATTCTTTTTTCCATCTCCAACTAAGTGTATTAATTTTTCCTTAACAAATCTAAATGATAAGTCCGATTTTTAAAGTACTCCGAAAACATAACAATGACTAACAACAATATAAAAAAATTTAAATGGCTCAAATTTCATACCAGTAACAACAAAGATATCCATACCCATATAACGCTCAAGAAAGATTCCCACAATATCCTTGAATGCCTCATGATCCAACAGAAGCATCGTGATGTCTTGAAATATTTTCCAATCAAAAATTTATTCAAAAGACCTAGTTCAAAGAAACTAACAGTCACCGGAGAAGAGACCACGACGAAGAGGACGATCAAGCGAACAAAAAGAGAGGAGTTCTCAGCGATGGTCGAATTCGATAATGGATGTTTTTCAAAGGAATGAACAGAAAAGTTTCAAAAAGGGAATAAGATAAATTTCGGCTCGGCTCGGCTCTGCTCTGCTATGAGCTTGTTAATGAAGGAAAGGTGAGAGCGTTTGGTTAATTAATAGAAACGTTGTCATTTTGAGTGTTGATATAGGATTGATATAGCGAGTTTTTCACAGCAAATCCGAGCATCTATTCATCCCAATCCATCTCCTCAAACCAAATCGTACCAGAAAATCTCAACTCTTCATCTCCTCAAATCTCCAACACACATCTTCTCCTCAAATCTCCAGAGTCATTGACATATTTTCCCATCTCTATCGTTACTCTATCAAAAATGTCCTCCTTTCCGTCAGTCTACTCACGGCGGCGCTCTACTTCAGATCTTTTGCAAGCGTGAGCTATTGCCGCCGCCAGATTTCCACAGGGCATTGCTCTATTCTCGCACCAGTCCCATGGCCAATAATTAGATCCTCCTACTATTGCAACCACTGCATTCCAGGTTGTTGGTTGTTGTTATGATCAGTTTTTAAAACAAATTGTGATGTAATTTTTGTTCCAATCAAAGTTTTATTCAAATTTAATGTTGATTGTTGCTAGTTAGTGGTATGATGTTATTAATGGTTTCTTGACGGAGATGATTATGGTGGTGCTAGTGGGTTCTGTTGGTGGAAGAAGATACGGCAGTGCTTGGGGGTTCCACTGGTGGAAGGAGATTCTAGAATGTGAGTATGAATGACATTTCACCGTGTTGAAATTTTGTATTTCATTTTATCTCTTTGCATGTATCGCTTAGACATAGGGAGTAATGCAATACATGTGGCCTAAATCAAATTTATTATATCTATGTTTTCTTAAATTTGACACACTTACAATATTTGAATATATTTTTTCTAAAATTGCCACATTTTCTTTTATGGAAAATATTGAATCATTCCCAACCACTTATTAAACATTTTTATATATATATATATATATATATATATATATATATCACAATGTATAAGAAACATATTTCCCTTTAATATTTGTCTTGAGTAAAATATACTATGATATTCTTGTGTAAAACTGAGACTTTAGGTGCTATTGTAATATTTTGAACCTATTGTAACACTTCTACAAGTATTACCTTATGCGATGTTGCATTAGATCTAACGTAACACTTCTTAAATTTTGGGTAACGCTTTTCAATATTTATGTAACACTTTTTAAAAGTTTAAGTAACACTTTATAACCTATTGTAACATTTTAAATAAGTGTTGCAAAGAAAGTGTTAAGATACCTCTAATTTGTAGTAGTGGAAGTTTGGGGAATCAATGAAAGAAAGTTTGGGGAATCGATATTTTTTCTTCAAGCATGAAAGGAAAGAAATTTTCTTCAGTGCAATTGAATTGGAATTTGGAGTAAGGAAAGAAATCAGAGAGGAAGGAGATTGATTGTTTGCAATGAATGAGAATTGATTTCTCATTTGTGCTCACACACAACGAAAGAAAAAGCATTAATATCTGAATGTGGCAAAAGGAAATATGATGTTTGTGCTCAAACTTGCCATTATACAGCGGTTAAATTTGAACCGCCGTAAATTTGAGTTTTACACGGCAATTTAATTTTGAATCAAAGGTTAACATCCGAAAATAATGGTTCCAAATTTGAACCCCATTAGATGGTAGTTCTAGTGATTATATATGGAATCACCGTCCAACGGTGCTTTAGTGGTCTTTCTTCCACTAGTCTAAATATCACTGAATGATATTTTGCTAGATTTGTCATAACATATATCTTCAAAATAACAAATTTCACAAGATTTAATTAACGTTTTTAGATTTATTTATAAATCACATATTTTTCGAGTCAATTGTTGAAAGTTAAAATGTAAATATTAAAATGAGACAAGTGAAGTACTCCCTTCGTCTTAGGTGAATATGCACATTTACCATTTGCCAGTCAAAGTTGTCGAACTTTGACCACATATTTGAATAAATATATGAACAATAATATTATCGTATGTGATATTGTTAGATTCTTCGAAACATATAGTTTCTAAATATCAATTTTTTACATATCGTTATTGTACATATATATATATACACACATATACAATAACGTGGAAAAAAAATCTGTTCAAATTGCTCTTAAAAAAAACTGAGGGAGTATTCATTTGGTCACAATCATTTCCTTGGCCTTGGGTGGGATGCTCGTGTCGTGTATACATAGCCATTAGTTCGGAGTTTATTCGGACTCCATGTCCTCTCATCCTTGGAACCCATTTCAAAGAAGTCCTCAGTTGTAGGCTTATAGCTTGTACAAAAATGAAGAACTGGATGTCCCCTGCACTCCTCCTGGGGTCGCTATTTTGGCTTTTCTCTGAGGCTTTTCCTTTGGGCCAGAACCGGCAAGATTTCAGGGCAGCCAAAAACTATGAAGGTTCGTCCAACCTTATAGATCTCCAATATCATATGGGTCCTGTCCTTGCATCTCCCATCAATATTTACATCATTTGGTACGGCCACTGGAATCCTTCGCACCAAGCCACCATTAGGGACTTCCTCTACTCTTTCTCCAACGCCGACGCCGCCGCTCCTCGTCCCTCCGTCGCGGACTGGTGGCAAGTCGTCCGCCTCTACGCCGACCAAACCGGTTCAAACATCACCAACACCATATCCCTCTCCGGCGAATTCTTCGACTTCAAATACTCTCACGGCACGTTCCTCACTCGCTTGTCGATGCAGTCCGTCATTAAGACGGCCGTCAGCACCAGCTCCAACGGTTTGCCGCTTGATTACCGAAACGGCCTTTATTTAATCTTGACATCTCATGATGTCCGAGTACAAGATTTCTGTCGCGCTGTGTGTGGATTCCATTACTTCACGTTTCCTTCCGTGGTCGGAGTCACCGTGCCTTA
>JAULKM010101674.1:0-10082 GCA_032355605.1 Rubia tinctorum | reverse complement strand
TTTGCACTTTCAAAAACATGAAGGTTATATCTGCACTTTCGTCAATTATGTAGGGTTATATCTGCACTTTTCTCTAATATGATCTTCATGAATAATAAATTTTCATTGAAGAGACGGCTCATTGAATAAAAGATCTTCTTTTATTCAAAGGGTGCCAAATTTCCAAGTAAAAACTGTCTCCTTCCTTTTTTAGAAACATATCAAAGGGTGCCAAATAAAAAAAAAGCATTCATTTATAGTATGTGTACCGTAAATAACAAAACATAGGGAGTACAATCATTTTCATTCTACTTCTATCTAAGAACACTTTAAATATTTTCTTCTAAAGAAAAGACTATACTACTAAATATTCATACTTTGATCAATATGTTATTTATAATTAAAATTGTGCATCGTGCATTATACAAGTGTTATGAATGTATAATAATGGACTAAAATTTATTATATCAATATATTGTATATTTACAAAATGCACACACACACATATATAATTTTTATGTAAATATATTATATATTATATTTGTTTCAAATAAAATAAAATATTAATAAATATAATAATATTAAATCGTGCATTGCAAGGGAGTTTCTAGTCAATACATAAACAACAAATTGATATACACTTAGTCAACTCATGCATTAAATACACAATAAATGCAAAAAAACTCCATTGATAATCAATATCAAAAGTATCATCTCACAATACTAAGTCAGAAGCGTTAATTAATTGTTGCCAAGAGTAAATTAACCTACCATAAAAAAAACCCATGTTCATAGGCCACCGATAAAGTATGGGCTAGAAGACCCATTTCTCTATTCAATCAGGTCCAAAGGCCCAATATCTAACCTAATAAGGGCATAACCCTACAACTATAAAAGGAGAAGAAAAGCCATCATGCAAGGTATGTTCTACTACAGCCTCCACGATAATGTAGATTCATCTTCTATACGCCCACTTCTCTGACCTAACTTGGCATCGGAGCCGGTGCGGTCACACACCGCCCCGCCCCGCCCTGAGTGACTTGTGTTCCTCTTACAGGTACCCATTTTATGCCGGAATCACGTCGGAGTGAGACCCGCACAGAGGTCCTATCAGAGCTACTCCGAGAGTCGCAGCAATCCAAGAACAACCAGCTCCAGGTCAAGCCCATTACAAATTTTGGCATTAAAATTGGTACCGTATGTGGGGAACGACGATAAGATTCTCACGCAGCTCTACTAGATGAGGCTCAAACCAACCTGCACAATAGCCAAGTCAAAAGCATTTGCAAAGCTAAGCAAATCTATCATTCATACAATATATTGTTTTCACTTTTAAAGGGTTTAGAAAGAAAGAGCATACCCATTCCTCATACCCAAGTGTTTATGTATTTCTTGAAAAGGAAAAAGGAATCCGGGAGATGATGTCTGAGCTAGAATGGAGAGTGAACTCAACACTTGAGGAAGGAGAGCATACTCGGTCCAACTCACAGAGTCAACTCGGCTCAACTCACAGAGTCAACTCGGAAATGGGTTCAGACGAGTTGGTCCAGTCAACCTGCTGATTCAGCCTAGCAACCTCGCTGAACAAGAGTTAGAATCAAACCAACCTCTGTGTTTACCATTGTTACCGGTGAGCCAACAGAAAATCGAGCCACGCCCGACGAAAATCCCAGCTACATTCGACGTCCGTCGGAGAACGCACACCAGGTTGAGGGAAAGCGTCGAGGATAAGAGATGGCATTACCGGCGGACATAGCGTACGAGTCACCGAAGAAGCTATCCATTGGTGTACCGAGTTGGAGCGTTTAGAAGGGGCCACGATGCAAAATCCTCACTCCAACGGGGGTCTTTCTCCGGCAAAGACACGGTTTCCCGACGAGCCCGATGTTGTGAGACATTGTCGGCAAAAAAATTGAGAGGAAGAAAGCTGGGAAAAAAATGGGAAGGAAAAAAGAAAAGGAAGAAAAAGATTTGCTGGAAAGAAAAATGGAAAAAGAAGAAAAAGAAGAGAGGAGCAGGAAGCAGATCGAAAAGAGAGAAAAGACAAAGCAAGGGAAGAAAAGAAAAGGAGGAAGAAAAAATAAAGAGAGGAAAAAATAAAAGAGAAAGAATAGAGGGACATTGTTTTCATTAGAAAAAAAAGGGAGGATAGGGAGTAATAATATTATTACGCTGCCCTAATTTATTCTCCTTATTTCAAATAAGGCACCAAGAGCTAATATCTGGTGCAGCATTAAGAATAGACAGAGCCCAGAGGATGCACAATTCAGGGCAAGCATCGAGACTGTATGAATGATTGGTGCAACAGCAAGATTCAACATAGTCCAGAGCCAGAGTGCAGAGCACAACCAAAGTAAGGCATGACAGCAGCACGCAGGGCGGAGCCTCGCAAACTGCGGTGGAACATCCACAAAGCAAGGCTGGCTGCATCATCAGCAAGCAAGGTTAGAAGTACCTGTTCACTTAAGTAATAACATCAGCATATATCTTTGTAGAAGCATAAGTAAATAAGTTTCGAGCAGAATCACATAACTCCATGAAAATAATTATTCGCCTAATACTACTGTACATTATTAGTGTACGCTAGTAAGCAAATAATTCACGAAGTTGCATATGTGATTGTCATGTTGAAATACAAAACTAAAGACACTATGCATGAGTACTTAAAGGAAAAAGGGATTCATACAAGTGCCAATTATTTTACATGCCTTTGTCATATTAATTTATACATGATAGTAGGGCTAATAAAGTTGACTCTTATAGTGTTTATTAAAGAGGAAACTGAAAATAAAGAATTGATATATTATGTCATCTTTTGGACTGATACATGCTAGTGTGGTCTGTTTAAATTAGGACACGTTAGCGTGAAGTACTTAGTTGTACAGGTCTGGCTGTAAAATAACAAACAAAATACCTTTAGCCGCATGAAAGGCAGGTACACAGCTTAATATATCTGGACAAAAAAGCTTAGCCGTCAGCCAGCCCACCAGCCTGTAAGACGGGACATTGATTAAATCTCAGCCTGTCCAGGCAGGGCAAGGATCATCCCTCACCTTGCATGAACGAGGTAAGGTTTTGGCTTGTCATCGCCAGAGAAAATTTAATCCTCCTTCCTGTTCTGGAAGGTCCAGAGCGTAGCATCCTCAAGAAAACGTGGCATGACAAGGAAATGGTCAACCTGAAGTGTGTTTAGAAAAACTAACAACCACCCCTCGCCTCGCTCAGGCAGGGCCGTGACATTCAAGGAACGGTATTGCTTTAAATGGAAACTGTGAAATTGAAGGAATAGTATTGCTTAAAATATTGCTTATCGTCCCCTCAAAAGATATGTATGAGAGTTATTGTATATTTACATGCCTTTGTCATTTATTCAATGCATTCTAGCATTGTGGAAAAGAGTTTATGTATTATGTTGTCTTCTAAACTAACACATTGACGTTATTCATGTAAGCATGAAATATTTAGTCTTACAGGACAACATGAAAAGGAAAATGAATCTCCAGGCCGCACCCAACGTCGGAGAAGGGCCAAATTCAGGCTAAAGTTTTTGTGATGGCCCAAAGAGCAAGCACAAAGTGCAGGCTGAATCTGCAAATGGGCTAAGGAAAATGAACCGCCAAGCCGCACCAAACGCCGGAGAAGGGCCCGATTCAGGCTAAAGTTGCCGCGTTGGCTCAAAGAGCCAACGCAAAGTGCAGGACGAATCTCCAACAGGGCTAAGGAAAATGAATCTCCAGGCCGCACCCAGCACCGGAGAAGGGCCCGATTCAAGTTAAAGTTGACGCACAGGCCCAAAGAGACAGCGCAAAATGCAGACCAAATATCCAACAGGGCTAAGGAAAATGAACCTCCAGGCCGCACCCAGCAGCGGAGAAGGGCCAGGCTAAAGTTACCGTGCTGGCCCAAAGAGCCAGCGCAAAGTGCAGCCGAATCTCCAATAGGGCTAAGGAAAATGAACCTCCAGGCCACACCCAGCGCAGGAGAAGAGCCCGATTTAGGCTAAAGTTGTCGCGCTGGCCAAAAGAGCCAGCGCAAAGTGCAGGCCGAATCTCTAATAGGGCTAAGGAAAATGAACTTCCAGGCCACACCCAGTGCCGAAGAAGGGCCTAATTCAGGCTAAAGTTGCCACGTTGGCACAAATAGCCAGTGCAAAGTGCAAGACGAATCTCAAAGAGGCTAAGGAAAATGAATCTCCAGGCCAAAACTAGTGCCGGAGAAGGGCCTGATTCAGTCTAAAGTTTCCGCACTGGCCCAAAGAGCCAGCTCAAAGTGCAGGCTGGATCTCCAATAGGGCTAAGGAAAATGAACCTCCAGGTCGCACCCAGGCTAAAGATTTTGCGCTGGCACAAACAGCCAGCGCAAAGTGCCGGCCAAATCTCAAAAGGGCCAAGGAAAATGAATTTTCGGACACAACCAGCGCCGAAAAAGAGCCTGACTCAGGCTAATGTTTCATTGCTGGCCCTAATGGTAGCACATAGGTAAAGTAAAAAAGCTTCGGCCACGACCATAGTCGAGTAATGAACCAGGAAAAAGTTGTAAACTCCAGCTTACGGAAGCCAGCAAGCTGCAGGTCGGATCGTCTGGCCGAAATAAGTAACTCTGCCTTAGACAGCAAGTAGGCTGCATGGCGGATCGCCAGGATAGAATAAGCAGCCTTGGCTTACGACGGCCAGCAAGCTGCAGGCCAGATCGTTAGACCAAAATAAGTGGCACTGGCTTACAATAGCCAGTAGGCTGCAGTCTGGATCCCGATGATGCTGCTCAAGCACACGGGTAGAATGCAAAGCACACAGTGACCCAGCCAACTGACAAAGTGGGCAGCATTATCAACTACCAAGGTCAGAAACACATAATTGTTCACTTACATATTACATGTGCAAACTGTCATCATCAAAATAAAAATATAAAGGTATTACGTATGGTCGCCCAAAAGAAGAATTCATGCAAATATCATATTATATTCGCATATTTTTTCCATGTAAATGGATGCATCACAACATGGTTGATAGGTTGGCGCAGGCAAAGAAAGCTCAACCTTAAATGGCCTGGACGTAGAGCCAAGGTCAATGATATTAGTGTCTCAATGTGCGACCCAGGCATAATTTTACGAAGCTGCTATGTAAAGTCCAAGTTGACTCAGCAAGCATCAACGTATAATTCTATTAAAAATTAATGAGGTCGAAATGGAAGAGTTCGGCCATGATTTAGAAGGCCTGGACATAGAGCCCAGGCCAACGATCAGGCAGAATTTTACGAAGCTGCGATGCAAAGTCCAAGTTGACTCCGCAGGCAACAACGTAGAATTCTGACGAAGATTAATGAGGACAAAACAAAAGAGTCCGACCATGATTTAAAAGGCATAGATGTAGAGCCCAGACCAACAATATTAGGGTCGCAAAGTGCGACCCAGACAGAATTTTACGAATCTGCGATGCAAAGTCCAAGTTGACTCAACAGGAAGCAACATATAGTTCTGTCAAAGATTAACGAGGCCGAAACAAAAGAGTTCAGACATGATTTAGAAGGCCTAGACGTAGAGCTCAGGTCAACGATATTAGGGTCACAAAGGGCGACCCAGGCAGAATTTTAAGAAGCTGCGATGCAAAGTCCAAGTTGACTGAACATGCCGCAACGTATAATTCTGCCAAAGATTAATGAGGCTGAAACAAAAGAGTTTGATCATGATTCCGAAGGCCCGGGCAAAAATCTTAGGCCAATGCTTAGAGGGTCACAAAGTGCGACCCGGGTAGAATTTTACGAAGCTGCGATGAAAAGTTCAAGTTGACTCAGCAGACAACAACGTATAATTCTTTCAAATATTAATGAGGCCAAAACGGAAGAGTTTGGCCTTGATTTATAAGGCTTGGTCGCAGAGCCCACGCCAACGATATTAGGGTCGAAAGTGCTACCCAGACATAATTTTACGAAACTGCAATGCAAAGTCCAAGTTGACTCAGCAGACAACAATGTATAATTCTATCAAAGATTAATGAGGCCAAAATGGAAGAGTTCGGCCATGATTTAGAAGGCCTGAACGTAGAGCCCGGGCAAACGTTAGTAGGATGACACCAACAGGGGCATCAAAGCGTGACCTTGGAGGAGAAAATAAAGATGCAGAATTCCAGCTTGGCGAACAAGGACGTACATCGGTAATCACATTCAGACACATATTACCCTAATGCCCCGCGGTGTTCAGTAATGAGACATCAGGCTAAGGGGGACTTGATAAAGTATGGGCTAGAAGACCCAGTTCTCTATTCAATCAGGCCCAAAGACCCAATATCTAACCTAATAAGGACATAACCCTACAACTATAAAAGGAGAAAAAAAGCCATCAGGCAAGATATGTTCTACTACAGCGTCCACAATACTGTAGCTCTATCTTCTCTACACCAACTTCTTCGACCTGACTTGGGCATCAGAGCGGGTGCGGTCACACACCGCCCCCCTGAATGACCCGTGTTCCTTTTATAGGTACCCATTTTATGTCGGAATCACGCCGGAACGAGACCCTCACAGAGGTTCTATCAGAGCTACTCCAACAGTCTCAACAATACAAGAACAACTAGCTCCACGTCAAGCTCATTGCAAATTTTGGCATTAACAACCACCTTCACTGAAACTTCCCCTTTTTTATACTCCCTTCGTCTTGAGTTTACTTCTCACATTTTTATCTTAATTTTCAAAACATAAATGACTACCTATAAATTTGATTACTTACTAAAGAACCTCTCAAATTGAGTGTAAGAGCACCAGTTCCTACTCCACAAAATAAATAAATATACACAAATGCTTTCACATTTCACTTTGAACACTATAATATAAAATAGTTGTATTGCAAAGTTCAAAGTTCTAACTAGGAATAGCCAGTACATTATCAAAAGGAAGGAGACTGTTCATCAATCTCCATATGAAAATAGAGATCTTACTAGGAATAGCTTGCTTCCATATTAGTTTAAGGGATCTAGTTGGTTGCCTCTTATCTCAGATTGATTGGTAAGCTGATATGATTGAGAAATTGTCATCTAAGTAGAAATCCATAACATTCTGTCTTCATGAAAGGGGTTAAGAAAATTACCTGCAGTATAGAAATTAAATTGGTAGCCAAGTGAGGCTCCAAATGGATCATATAATATTATATGTTAGTGATGAAATCTGCAAGTGATATATCAGGAAAATGAACTATCATAAGAGGCCAAAGATAATACAGTGCTCCAAAACCTGACCATTTGGAGTTCCAGAAATTGCATTTTCCTTTTCCGGGAATAATCTTTGATTTTTCATTACAAAAGGGAGTGATGTTGCAAATTCTCCTCCATATTGGATATTTTTGGGCCGAGGGGGGAAGAGACCATAGAAAATTAGTCCATATTATTTGATACTCTTGCAATTTCCACCAGGGTTTGCAAGAGAAAGCATTGATGAACTGAGAGGTGTTTCTAAGCCCTAATCCATTTTCATCCGTTGGGTGTGAAATCTTTGACCAAGATTTTTACACTTTCTTTTTAATCCGTTCATTTAAGCGCCAAAAACACTGAGAAGTTTTTCTTTCCAAGGATTTGATTACAGCTTTAGGGGACTTTATAACTGAGTAGATGTGAACTGGTAGAGATAAAAGACAACTTTATTTAAACTAGATTTCCAACTTGTGAAAGCCATTTATTTTTCCACTTTGTCAATTTATTGTCAGTGGCTTCAAGGAGTTCATTATAATGAGAAGTCTTATTTTTTCCACTAAGAATAGGGAATAGAAGGTATTATAAATGATTAGATCCTTTTTTTCACACCTAAAATAGTTTTGGCCCCCCTATATTAAAAATCTGTAGCTTTCACCTTTATATATTTTACTTTTAAGCATTTATTTTATATACTACTCTTTTCGTCTTCCTTTTAATCTTTTTTTAAGAAAATATTCAAGACATGTATGACTAGTATAAATTTAATTACGTACAAAAGGACCCACTGCATCTTTGGTGCCAACTAAATGCAGTGTAAAAGCATGTACAATGGGGGGCTTAGATTGAGCTCAATTTAAAAGGACCCACTGCATCTTTGGTGCCAACTAAATGCAGTGTAAAAGCATGTACAATGGGGGGCTTAGATTGGGCTCAATTTTTAAAGTTTGGTTCTTTTTAAAAATTGAAATTACATTCTTTTAAAAAAACCTATGATTTTTTAAATTCTGATTCATAAAATAATTTTGAAAAGTTAAATTTAATTTTAAATATTAATTTTTTTAAATGAAATTAAATTTAAAAATTACAAATGTATAATTAAATTTCACATTTGAATTTATTTTGTTAGGTAAATTTATTTAAATTAAAAATTAAAGGTAAAATTAATGAGTATGAGAGAAAAAATTAAGTGAGGTCTATGAAGTGGTTTCAAAGTGGGCTAAACCACTGTGGGGGGGAAAATAGAGTGATTTAGTTGCACGCTCAATTGTTGAGGTGGAAGAGAGAGATTGATTATTTAATAAAATGAAACCGCAAAAACGGGATCAGATCGGGCTTACCATTTTACATGGTCTAAGATCACCATTTCCTGCTCCACAAAATAAATGAATATACAAAAATGCTTCCACGTTTCACTTTGACCACTATACTTAGTGTTCTCTCCGTTTTTTTAACAATGACACACCTTCTAATTTAGCATGTTTCTTTTATAGTGGCACATGCTAGTTATGACAACTTTAATGTTTTTACATCCACTCATTTTACTTTTTCTTCTTTCAATTCAATTTCATCCACTCATTTACCATATCCTAAATTCTAACACTCAAAATGATGTGTCATTGTTAAAGAAACGAAGGGAGTACAAGAAATTAAAATATATCAAAATAATAAATAAAATAAAATTTTTGATATTATTAATCTAATTTATGTATTACTTAGCATAAAGGTAAAATATATGAATAAATCAAAAGCATTCTTTTTTTATAAGTATATCAAATATAGGAGAATAATATGAGCATTTTTATTATTTTAATATAATATAATTATGATTAAATTTTAAATTATTTTCATCCATATGTTAATTAATTTAATTAATTTTGCATAGATTAATTTTATCTACTCATTTAATATCTTAAATTATATTTCAATGTTTAGATTGAAAATTTGCATAGATTAATTTTATCTAATCATTTAATATCTTAATTTCAATTTCAATTTTTAAATTGAAAATGGGGGACTGTAGTTATCAAATCAAACCTCTTGGCTCTCATTTAATGGAACTCTACCGTTGAATAATTAGTGGGGGTTGGTCCATATTAATTAAAAACGATATGAATTGTTTCATTTAATTATTGGAGTAGTAATTAAATGATTAATAGGGATTGGAAATTTGGAATATTCCTATGAAAGCACCCCTAATCATTGTTTAAAGAAATGTACTGTGACAAACAGTACTTGCTCTGTTTCACCTCAAAGTTCACATAATATTTCTCACAATTTCCAATAAATACATTTGATTGTAAATATGTGTAACTACGTATAATAACGATACATAAAAAGTTAATATTTAAAATTTTCATGCTACGATGGGTATATAGGTATCTCATACAATAATATTATTGCGCGTACTTATCCAAATATATTGTCAAATTTCGATAAATTTGACTAAAAAAAATCCTGTGAAATTTGAGTTGTAACAAATGGAGTACATCAATGCACTTATTCAGCTTTCTATAATTGGTAAAGATATTATGGTTAGAGGTGTCAATTAGGGTTATCATGTCATGTTGGAAACGTGTCGTGTTGAAACAGGTCGGGTTGAAATGTGTTGATTTCATTTGTCATGTTGGGTCGGGTTGGGTCGAGTTACTTTCGTGTCGGGTTGAAAACGTTTTAGTTTTTTCTCGGGTGGGGTCGTGTCGGGTCGAGTCGAGGTCATATCAGGTTGGGTTATTGTCGTGTAATTTTATAATCAGGTTAGGTCAGGTCAGGTCGGGTCAGAATATTGTCGGGTTGATCGGATCGGGTTACTGTCGTGTCATTTTTTGTACTGAAGTTTTATTCGGGTATGATCATGTCAGTTATTTTTTTATAATGTTTCATATTGGATTCAGATATATTTTGGGTTGGTTCATTTTAGATCGGGTT
>JAULKM010101673.1:0-10082 GCA_032355605.1 Rubia tinctorum | reverse complement strand
CAATATGTCACATGATGATATTAGAGTCTTGTTACTAATTGAAATTTATGGTCAAACATGGCATGAGAAAGTTGACTTAAAAGTGTGCTATTTTCTCTGGGACGGAGGGAGTATTTTTTATTAAAAATAATTAAAACTTGTGAAATATTGATATTTTAAAAATACATGTCATAACGAATCTAATAAGGTATCACTCAATATAATTAATAATTAGTATTGTACATCAATTCAACTTTTTGGTCAAAGTTAACAAGTTTTAACTAAATGAATAATTAAATTACAACTTGAATGAGACATAGTATATAAATTGTTTTTAAAATTAATACTTATAATTATAATTTTTATTTATTCATTTTTTTTGTCATTTATACAAGACTCTCAATATATAAAGAAGGCAAATTGTACCCATATGTACCATAGAAAACCAAAACAAAAGGAAACTTGGAGGGTTCAATTAACCAGTTTATACGCGATGTAAGGAGCAAATATATATACTCCCTCTGTCCCAATTCAAACTACATACTTTTTGGTCAACTTTCTCATACCATATTTGACCAACGATAAATTTATTTATGTATAATAATAGTGTATTAAAATTTGATGTTTAGAATATACATCATGCAGGGAATCCAATGATATCTCACATAATGATATTTTTATCAATATTCTGGTTAATATTTATGGTCAAATGTGTCTTGAGAAAGTTGACCAAAAAGTGTGCAGATTGAACTAGGACAGAGGGAGTGTGTGTGTATATATATATAAAATAACCAAAACATTTGAGAGTGTGTCACCTGATAGGCGGCATGTTCATAATATTATGGACAAATCAGAGATCAATTTGCAATTAATGCAAATTAATCAAATCCTTTCTTCCCAAATTGAAGCGCAAATCATTCTTCTTCCCCAAACTCTCATCCCTGCAAATTTCTCCATTCTCCATTCTTCTTCCTTCCCAAACTTCATCTCTTTCCCAAATTTCAATCTCTCTGACTTAGCCATCTCACCATCTGTGTCACTTGGTCGAGCCAAGGAGCAGAGGAGTTGCGCCACCACCGGCGAGCTCAGAATCTCCGACGCCGACTCCGACGCCTACGCTGACTCCGACGCCGACTCCGACTCCTACGCCAACGCCGAGAGCACTTGGAGGATCCAAAATTCTGCCCACACCTAGAGGAGAAGGGAGGGCGAGTTCCAGATCTGATCGAAACAATTTGATTACAGTTGGATTTCAACTATATTGTAATTCTTCACATCCGATTGGGGCTGTGTTATTCAATTGCGTTCGATGTGAATGATATTGTTGTTGAAAGTTCTAGAAGTATGAATTTTGCTGCTAAGAACATGTAAAAAACATGTGGCAAATATTCAAAAAATGAACTAAATGTTGCTGAAATTATTTGGATATACTATGCACTTGTTGCCTTACAATATGTATCGTTTGTATTAAAACACGCCCTTGTTTTAAAAGCTCTGAATATGAATTATGAAACTATTCAGGAGATCATGTATATGTTAAGTTAAAATTTGACAATTTAAAATTGTCATATTAATTGTGCATTAATTACTTTACAACATGTATTGTTTAAACAAAAACACGCACCCGATTTTAAAATGTCAATTCCTTTTATGAATAGCAAAACTTTGTCAGGAGGTAGTGCATAAGTAATCTTATGAATTGTATTCGCTTTGTTAAAACATACATATGTTAGCATACAATTAGTATTTCTTATAGTATACTACATAAAAGATGTTACATAATTTTGTACTTTTTAATAAAAAAAATTATATGAACTTCATTTGATTCCTCACAATGTGTACTGATTACATTAAAACTTCTATTTTTTCAAATACGGGAGTAAATTTTCCTGATTTTAATTAAATATATGCCACTAAAAGTCATGTCGGCGTGAAAACAACACATGTAAAAACATTGCATACTTTGGGTAAAAATCATGCAAATGTTGTTGGTTTCATACACGAGAAGAACTCCGAACACTTGAACAAAGGGCAAGATACGAGATAAATCATGCAAGGGCTCATAGCAAAAATGTCCTATTATGGAACATACAATTACAACAATGTTTCTATCTAGATTAAATAACAATCTCTAATGCAATTAATCAATTATCAATCTTCAAAGTTAGATCATCTTCGAATTCGTTGAATTCATTGTCAGCTTCTTCTAAATAAAATTCGTGTCGAAATGTCTCGTGGAGTCCAATGTTTAATATTGTGTGATTCCATACCACTTCAAGTTTAGATCCAACTCCTGCAAAAAGTCATACACATTGGATATTAACAGTTGCAACATATAAGCAAACAAGTACAATTTATAATTCAAAACGAACAATAATCAACAATAAAAATAAAAGTCAAACACAGTGAAACTAACAAGTACATATTGAATACTACAGATGCAATATATAAGTAAACAAATGCTTCCTAATTCAAAACGAACAACCAACAAAAAATTTAAAAACAAAAGTCAAACACAATAAAACTAACAAATATATACTGGATACTAACAGATGCAACATATAAGTAAACAAGTGCAGTTCCTAATTCAAAATGGACAAGCAACAACAAATTAAAATAAAAAGGCATACACAGTACAACTAACTAGTACACACTTAATACTAACAAATGCAACATATAAGTAAACATATGAACCTCATAATTCAAATAGAACAATCAATAACGAATGAGAAGAAAGGTCATTCACGGTATAACAAACAGGTACACACTGGATAATAACATGTGCAACATATAAGCAAACTAATGCACCTCGTAATTCAAAAAGAACAATCAACAAATTTGATGTAATAACAACAGGACACTTCAAAACCAGATCTCATAAAACGTACATAGCAATTCAAAACTCTAGAAAACGATGCCCATCTAACACTCAACAAAACGAAACACATACATACCATATCAGAAAAATCTAACAACAATTGAGTAATAATCATCGGCTGTAGCATCAACATCTCGGCCAATTCGTTTCGCCTGATCAGTAACCTAGTGCAAATACAAAACAAAATCAATAAAAAAAAACCCAGAAAAATCAAACAATAATACTTATACCTACAAAGATTCACAGAATCAAAAAGTATATTGAACTAGAAGATAAGAAAAGCTACAAACCTGATAATCTGACCGAATGTGATGATGTTCAAGAAATTTTCTATAAGAATTGTGGTTGAAAAAAAAATGGAAAAATGGCTGAAAAATGGCCGAAAAATGAGCGCGGAGAAGAGGCGGTGAAACAATGTGGTGAATAGGTGGAAACAAGAGAATAACGAAAGAGGCGGAGAAGAAGGATGAGAGAGAAAGTGGAGGCTAAAAAGGAGGAAGAAGAAAAGGTTCGGGAGAGAAATAAAAAAATTAAAATAAAATCATTATTTCTAATTAATGCCCAATTTTTGATTAATTACAAACCGAACCCCATTTTTCAAAATAGTCTCTTGCATGTCCATAAGTTTAATGACATGCCGTCTTTTCTCAGATTTTCTCTTTGACAAATTAAGGATTCTGAGTCATAAAAATTTAGCAAGTTATGAATGCGTTTAAGGAATTCAAGTGTCAAATTTTCTTTCCTATGCCTGCACAAAGTGCACATTTTAGACCAAAACGTGATTTTTCAACTTCAATACTTTCAACCAAAATTTGTGATTTTTTTCAAAAGCAATTTTAATTACTAAAATTATGTGTTCTAAAATTAAAATGTGATATTATGACAGTAGAATTTTATTTTTTATGTTAAATTTTGACACTTTATATATTTTAACAGCATATTGTGGCAGTTTCCAGAATTTTAACTCATAGTTTCATTTTGATTGACGTGTTAGTTTTTTTGTGCGTCATTTTTAATATTAACGTTGATGTTTTTTTTAATGTTAGATTTTTTTAAATGTATGCATAGATGTTTTCCAGGGCCGGTCCAATGTATTTCAATGCTCGGAGAAGAAATTTTAATTTAGACTTCCATGTACAATTTTTTTTATTAATGCAAAATACACCAAAAAGAACATATGATACAATTATATTTATGAGGATTGGAAGACTTACTATTGATTAGTTTTCCATTCCTTAATTTTAGATTTAAAAAAATTATGGTAAACCTTCTATTGTTATTATCTATTGGAAACATATTTTTTATGAAAAAAGGGATAGTGAAAAAATAACCCTATAAGAATGAGAAAGCGTAGGACCTTTTAAAATCTGAAAGTGTAAAAGTAACTCTATCTTTTTGTCAAAATGTGCAGTTTTACTCATTTGATTGATTTTCGGCGTAAACTAATAATGAAAAGATATAAATTCCTCTAGGCTGAATAAAAATACCCATTTTATTCACTATACCCATTTAACCCTTCTTGCTTCTTAATAAAAACCCTAATCATCTTCAAATCCTAAACTGTCACCGCCACCGCCGTCGATCACCACCACCTCCGCTGCTGATCATCATTGCCTCACCACCCAAGCATTCACTGAAAGAAATAGATTCTTTAAGTAGCCAATTAAACGCTAATTCTTGCATATTCCTCATGCACAAAAAGGGATAGTAACAGCAGGTGAAAATACCAGAAAAAACCCATGGATTCTTGCATTCTACAGTTCAAAGATATTAAAATTGATTTTTGAAACAGGGCAAGTCCAATTGCACGGGAAAACAACTGAAAATACTTGAAAATTGTGGGAAAAGACAAGGAAAATTCTGGATTTTGGCTAGACAATTGAGTGAACTCCAAACCGATTCTTCATCATATTCAAAAATCTCCAAACTGATTCCCCAACTCACCGCTCTCGCCACCTATGTCCACCACCTCACCGCCGCTGATTCCCCAACTCACCACCTCACTGCCGCCAATTTTCCAACCTATTAACCACCTCATCATCCACCACCTTTGCCATCTATCACTCACCGTCACCAATTCCCCAACAGATTCACCACCTCACCTCGTCGATTTCCAACCAATATCTTTATCCCAGCCAGGCTCCACCCTACCCCCGCCACAACGCACCACTGCACTCCAACTCTTCCCTCCAACAGATCTGAAAGACTGAGATGAAAGGTTTGGGTTGAAGATCGAGATGAGATTGGGAATTTGAGGTTGAATTTTGGGGTTTTGTTTGAAGATCGAGTTCTGCGGACAGGGTGAAGAGGCGAGTTGGGTGACGAGGGTGGTGGTGGACGGAGTTGGGTGACAGGTGGGGTAAGGAGGAGAGCTGGGTGGCAGTGGTGAATCAGAGGATTTTTTTAATTGAAGGGGATTGATTGACGGGGGTGGATTGATTGAAGAAGAGAGTGAATCGGAGGGAGTGAGAAAGATGATAGGGGTATAATGGTATTTTCTTTTTTTTAGTTTTTTAAACTCGGGGTATATTGGTCATCTAACCAATTTTCGGCCAATTCAACCGTTGACATTTCGCTCAACAAAATCCAGGGTTATTTTTGCACTTTCAGATTTTACAAAGTCATTTATGCATTTTTTTAAACCAAAACATAGGGTTAAAAACACTCTTTTCCCAAAAAAATAATAGGACCATTTTCAATGAGCATATCTCTCATTTTTAAATCTAAATCTTCCCATACTTTAGGATCATAAATTTTTAAAGATGATAACAAATTCAAACAATTCATACTATCATTAGTCTCTCCATTGCTTTCACTAATCTCGTGTGTTAAAAAAAAGGCAATCAAATATCCCTTACAGAAGGCATTTAAAAATATTATAAATTGAATTAAATTAAAGGCAAAATTTTTGGAAAGACCGTCTTTTCATAGGTATATGGAATGATGAGCTTGAATTAAAATTATATAAAGGTAAAAGGTTTTAGTTGCAATACTAAAATTTTATTATGCAATGTGTAGTAGTTATAAGTTTATGACCCGGTTGATGCAACCCAAAAAATTTATCTTAATGTTTATCTATTTTACAATTTAAACCTTGATATTTTCATAACTTATGGAAATATCGTCTTTCAAGACACGGACTCTAAATTAAAAAGCAAACATAAAAATATATACATATTTTTGTTTGAAATGGGTTGGCCCAAGGAATTAAATCAAAAGGCAAAAGGCAAAAAAATAAATATTCTGGTTGGGCCCGCCCACAAAATTAAATCAAAAGGATAAAAAAGAATTACTCATTTTGTTGGGCCGGCCAAGAGAATTAAATTAGAACAGAATAAGTTATGTAGTTGTTCCTTCCAAATAATAGTGGCAATCCCAACTTGTGACAAATCAATGTAGATGTGTTTGAATCTTGCTGCAAAAGATCCAGATTGGATGCCAAAGTTAGTATTTTGAGTCAAGTGCTAAAATGGTTGAAAGTGCCAATATAATCATGCAAAACGATAAAGTGTCAAAATAAATCTTACTTTATGAAGTATGTGCCAATCTAACCCTTGGCGTCGTTGACTTCAATTGTCAATGGAAAATTCAGCCAGAATTTTCCATTGAAATGACCATTTTACTCATAGATAAAAAATGGAATAAAAGGGAAAATAGGGAAATCCCCCTTTTCGTCTCCCGCTTCCAACCCTTCTGCCCCTCTACTCCACCATTTCACTGCTCAACCCTTCCGCCGTTTACTCCACTACAAAAACCTGGTGATGGAGCTTCCTGATCTACCCTGCATCCCGTGGATTGTACGTGACGAGAAGGGCAACTTCACTCTCCAGTCTACTCCTCCGGCTCATCTGCTCAAAGCAATGGGCGTTGTCGAGACCAGGAACAAGAAGAAGAAAGAGAAAATGAAAGTGAAGCATAAAGTTTTTGATGCCCAGCCAACGACCTCCTCTAGTAAGCTGAAGCTCTCCAACGTGGATCAACACTTTTATAATGAAAATTTATGTGACTCACCTGAGCACCTCAGTAAGGTCCTAGCTGTTGCCGAAGGTAAACACTGGTGCGCTCCGACGGGTGGTGACATGTGGAGGGTAGTGGCTGGGGTAAGGGGGGGGGGTCGAAGATGAAGAAGAAGAAGTGAGTAATGGTTGGGGGTATTTTTATCATTTCAGGTTCGATCAACACCCAAATTCATCAGCCAGCGTCGAAATTATGATAAAAGGTTATAACTGCAAAATTTTCCATAAAGCTAGGGTTGACAGTTTCTCATTTTACAGGATTATATTGGCACTTTCAACCTAAAGTTAGGGTTAAAAGTGTAAAAATCCCTAGTGTTTTCTAGAGAAAAGTTCTTTTATAACCCTACCTAATTCACATAAGTGCCACTATAACCTTTTGATAATTGAAAGTGCAAATATAAACCTAGATAGTTGATGTAAGTGCATTTTTACACATTCTGACAGTTTAAGGTCGATTTGATTGAAAAGACAAATTTACCCCTCCGATAAAATAAAAAAATAAAAAAATAAATTACAATTATACCCCTAGAACCCAATTATTCATGTTCTTTCTTCTCTTCTTCTTCTTATTTTCTTCCACCTCTTATCTCCCTCTCCCTCCGCAACCTTTTTCTTCTTTTCTCGGCCTTTCTCTGGCGGTCTCCAAACTTTACTCATTGATCAAACTGTACTTGATTTAATTGTTTCATATTTTTGTTTAATTTAATGTATTGTCTCTCGTGGAAAATATTGATTTTAACTCGGATTATAAATCCATTTCCCAAGCAAAGTACATACCCTTATATCCGTTCTCCTCTCTTACTATTGCTTGCTCGGATTTAATTCCTATCTGCAAACTGCAGGTAAAATTATGAAATTTCTTGTTATCCTTTTTGCTCAGCTTCTTTTTGGATTGAAAATCATAAATGTTAAGTAGATTCATTTGTTGTTGTTTTATCTGAATTGGGTTCCTTTTGTTTTGCTTTAAGATTGTTTGCTTGATTTCCTAAAAGTGTTTCTTGGTTTGGGAACTGAGGATGAGCTGCAGTGTTGGTGTTGGGAGACAATGGGTGAGCTAGGTGGTGGTGGCATTGAGCGGTGGGATGGTGGCAGGGTGCTGGAAGGGTGGTGGTGGTGAGGATGACTTAATATGAGTCTCCTTGTGAAAACTCTGAATTGCGGAATTTTAGATCTTTGACTAAACGAGAGATTTCACAAACCCTAGTATAGCCACACAAACTGATCAAAACTAGCCCTCGGGATCTTGAACAACTCGAGAATTGTAAAGCTAACTAGCCTGCAGGATTGGTTCACAATTCAAAAAAAAATCTCGTTAACTAGCCCACATAATTAACTCACAAATAAGGGGTTCTTTGTTCACTAACTAGCTCGCATGATTAGTTTACGAAGGGTATTGATACTTAATTAACCCGCATGATTAAGCAACATGAAGATTAATGCTCGTAAACAATAAACTCGAAAATATGTATTTTTTATTGATAAAATGGTGAGGAATGGCTCGGCTATACCCCTATATTAATAGGGATATACCTCTCCCAAAACCCTAATTACAATTGGAAACTGAATCGAATTATGGAAGCTTTAAGAAGCTAATACCAAATCTAACAAGAACTCCTAAATAAATGGTAATCTACTCGAATTCTTCTTCAAGTAACCTTGAAGAATATTACCTAATCCAGTCTTACTAAATCTAATTCTAATAAAATCAAAACTCCTAAATTACAATATTTCGAAATTAATTCTAAATATGAGCACACCACCTCATTAAAAAAAATCCAATGGGAAAAAGATTATAGTGTTAATCTCCTAAAACTACTAAACTAAGAAAAATATAATAAATGACATTTTTGATATCGTATCGTTCCCTCCGATACCATTTGATGTCGGCTGATATGATGGTCGCAGAAACTTTCGCTTCTCTCTGATACCAACTTATATGAATCTCCTCGCAAAGACTCTGGATTGCAGAATTTTAGATCTTTGACTAAACGGGAAATTTCACAAACTCTAGTATAGCCGCACAAACTGATCAAAACTAGCCATCGGGATCTTGAACAACTCAAGAATTGTAAAGCAAATTATCCGGCATGATTGGTTCACAATTAGAAAAATTGCTCGTTACCTAGCTCGCAATTAACTCACAAATAAGGGGTTCTTTGTTCACTAATTAGCCTGCATGATTATTTTACAAAGAGTATTAATACTTAATTAATCCGCATGATTAAGAAACAATGAAGATTAATGCTCGTAAGCAATAAACTCAAAAATATGTAATTTTTATTGATAAAATGGTGAGGAATGGCTCGGCCATACCCCTCTATTTATAGGGATATATCTCGCCCAAAACCTTAATTACAATTGGAAATTGAATCGAATTATGGCAGTTTTAAGAAGCTAATACCATATCTAACTAGAACTCCTGAAATGAATGGTAATCTATTCGAATTCTTCTTAAGTAACCTTGAAGAATATTTCCTTATCCAATCTTACTAAATCTAATTCTAATCAAATAAAAACTCCTAAATTACAATATTTCAAAATTAATTCTAAATATGAGCACACTACCCCCATTAAAAAAACCTAATGGGAAATATAGTATAGTGTTAATCTCCTAAAAATACTAAACTAAGAAAAATATAATAAACAATATTTTTGATACCGTATCATGGCTAAAGGGGGATGGGGATGGGGTGATGGCCGGATGGAGGGTGAGTTGCGACAACGTAGTGGTGGTGGACTGAGGGAAAATTTTCCCACACACTTTTTGGTTTTGGGTCAAAGGGTATTTTAGTTATTTTGTGTGTGATTAACAATGGTCAACACCAGAAATGGTGTCTTAGGGTTATATTGGCACTTTCATCAACTAGTAAGGGTTGGTTTTCCACTAAAAATTATCTGAGGGTTTCTTTATTTTCTATTGTTGGATACTCCTTCCGTCCCACTCTAAATTGCTTATTTACTTTTTGAAAATAAAATTTTGTAAACGTTGACCATAAATATAAAATAATATATGCGTAATAAATATATTATGTGAGATATTGTTAGATTTTTCTTAAAATCTATTTTCTAAATATCAATTTTATGCGGCATTGTTATACTCCCTCCGTCCCGGAGAAAATGGCACACTTGCTATTGGATCGGTTTTTTATGCAAGCTGATGTGGAAGTGTTGATGGGAAATAAAGGAAGGTTATTTTGGTAATGGAAGAG
>JAULKM010101672.1:0-10082 GCA_032355605.1 Rubia tinctorum | reverse complement strand
CCACTATCTACTTAATTGTATTTAGTAAGCATTTAGGGCTTATAAATTGTATCTTTGAGAGGTACGGCGACAACCTCTCATATGCTAAATTTCTCAAAGAGTTATGTACTATCAATAGGAAACAAAAATTGAAGAGTAAAAAAATGAGTGTAAAAAGCTAGTATGTCTCCCTCATTTTTGATAAGGAGTTACCTCCTAAATGCGATCATCTGGGAATGTTTACAATTCCTTGTGAGATAGGAGGGAAATGTGTTAACAAGGCCATGCTAGACTTAGGTACTTCCATTAATGTGATTCCATATTATTTTTATGAAAGTCTAGATCTAGGCACTTGGCACAAAATCGGGGTTGTTATCCAACTAGCCGACCACTCTAGCATATACCCAAAAGGTATTGTGAAATATGTGTTGGTGAAAGTGGACTCTTTGACATTCCCCTCTGATTTTTATGTCCTTTATATGGAGAGTGATTATCATGCCACTCCTATTTTTTTAGGTAGGTCATTTTTAAAAACATGAAGGGCAATAATCGATGTGCATAATGGAACATTAACCATGGAATTCAATGGGCGGAAAATAGAATTTGACACTAACAATTCTATTGATCATCATTGTAGATGTCATTCTTACCAAGCTATTGATATTATTGATGATATAAAGCAAGATGTGTTTGAGCCCAATGATAGTAGTTCCTTGAATGTTTTCGTATATTGTAATTTGTATGTAAAATTAGGGAATCATATGTTTATAAAGTGTGGGTTATTTTGTATGCACTAATCTCTGTGATCAACGCCTATTTTGGAATTGATTGATTCCATAGTTGCATTTTGAGTAGGATAATAATGAAAATGTGTTCTAAGTTTAGCTTGGGTTTTGAATTGTTAGATATTTCGACAATGGTTAAACTTAATGACACATATCTATGTTTGCACTTGTAGTGAATAACATGGTTGACGGGTAGGCTATGTGATGATCTCCTCTTTTTTTGAGGGGTTAAGTGAATACATTCATCAATGTGCATATAGTTAAATGAGTGTATCATAGAGTTAGGCATATTCATGAATAGTGGAAAAGTGGCATGTTTCATATTGCTTCATGGAATAGAACATAAGTGTATTAATTATCTATCTAGAAGTGAATTACATTGTTGTTTACATATAACCACATACTCACATCCTAGCACCATTATAGTTACTTGCATTGATGGTGGTATGTTAACACATCATTGTAACTGTAATTTCTAATATTCTATAATGGTGTTTGGATGTTTGTCATTAAATGTTCAACATTTTGTGGGATAATATTTATGGTGAAGTTACATGTTATATATTTTATATTCTTGTGCATTTGACATTCTTTGTTATTTTGACAGCCATGGATCGGAAGAAGGGGCCAAGAGTTACTCAGAGAGCGGGTCTTTTCACCCCCTCACACCTGGCTCCCAAGCCAGCACCACCACTTCTAGATCGATTCATGGGTTTGACAAGGATCACTGGGCGTATGCGGAGAGGTGGGACATTTTAGCCCCTCGTAGGATGCCAGAAACCAGCTTCATTGATGGGGCAGCGTTAGATGCTCTAGGGTTGAGCCAACACGTCCGTTGCCTCATTTTTTAAGGGGGGCTTGAGTTATTTATGGATAAGAGTGCCCCCACCTACAGGCGATACACTTTGGAGTTCCTCTCTAAAGTGCAGTTGTGCAGTATGAGGAAAAGTGAACCGAGCGAGAGATACATCCGCTTTCACCTGGATAATGTCTCTCGGAAGATGACAGTAGCACAGCTTGAGGTAGCCTTTAGGTGTAACACTACAGCAATCAGGGCCATATTGGACCCGCAGGCCCAGGAGCGTGATATCATGGAAGACGCCCAGTTCTGGTATACCATCACCAAGAAGGTGAGACACCCAAGGGATAAGAACAACATTATCATTCATTCAGCTCTCAGGTTAGTTCACCGATTCTTGGCGGGCACGGTGTTTTGTTAGGCGGAACTGAAAAAAGTGTCCAATAAGGAGGTAAGTTTCCTGTTGTAGATGATGCGTGAGGGGATAGACTATGAGAGATGGGCTGAGTTGTGGATGGCGAGAGTAGTTAGTGTGGCTAAAATGCCGAAGGGGGAGATTTGTTTGAGAGAGATGATCACTCTTCTAGTGGAGAAACTCTATCTTATCACTCTTGATGGTTATTCCCAGGTGGACTAGGCTTCTTCCTACCTCATCTCTCTAGAGAGGATGAATAACTACCACTTCATCAACTACACATCTGTCCCTGGGGTATACCACTAGCTATACAGGAAGGCAGGGGTCACTTTTATGAGGCTTCCCCAATTTCAGTAGACCAGGTTAAAGCCTGACACACCTGTAGAGGACTTAGCCATCGACGCGGATGTGCACTGCCAGAAAGAGTTTCGGTGGGAGCTCCTCAAACTTTTCAGCAGACAGATCTGTCGCACGTCATTGAAAAACATTGCACATCGTTACCATTTTAGGGAGAATGTACAAAATTTTGAACTCCCTCACCACATAATTCGTGAGTCGTGAACAATCGGTAACGAGTCGCGAACATTCCATCGTTAGTCGCGAACCTAGAGTCACGAGTTGCAAAGGAATCAATGGAAACCTGCCATTTTGTGAAGTCCAAAACCTGAAGTTCGCGAGTCGCGAACCAGAAGTCGCAAGTCGCGATGAAGTTCTGACCATTTAACTCCATTTTGCGAGTCACGACACATCATTCGCGACTGGCGACGCCGGCCCAGATTGAATATATAAACAGGGCAGAATGATGGTTTGCACAACATTTTTTCTCCCTTCTTCCACCGCATGCACCGTTCCTCAACTCCAATCCATCTTTCTAGCCACAAATTAACTCAATTATTGCTGGAATCAATACACCCACTCCCTATCTTCCACAATCCAACATAACTAACAATCATTTTTAGCCGAATATCAGAGGAAATCCAAACCATAGCTTCTGGGGATTTTTTTCGGATCTTGCTAATTGGGGCTAAATTGTTGTGGGCTTTTTTTTTCCTCCCTACACTCACTATTAGTATGATTCATCACTCTTATTATGCTTAAATTTTATGGTTCAACTTAAATTGTGATTATGGATTATAGTATGTATTCTATTTTTTTCATGGTTTGATTTTTATTATTACAATGATGGAAATGTGTTCTAAATGAAGCTTAGTGGCACATATCTCTATATGTGCTTACAGTGAATAATTGTATCATTAAGAACGGAATATTTAAAGAAGTTTGAAATAAGACATGAGTGTATAATTGATCTATCTAAAATTGGATGACATTGTTGTTTACATATAACCACATACACACATCCTAGAACCCTTATTGTGTTTTCAGTTAACAGTAGTAAGTTCACTACATCATTGTTGGTGTAATTACTAAACTCTATAAAGGTGTTACGATGTTTGGTGTTATATGCTTAACAGTTGTGGGATAACTTCTAGAGTGAAGTTACATGTTTTATATTCCTTATCCTTGTGTGTTTGACATTCTCTGATGTTTTGATAGCCATGAGGCTGAGAGTTACTCAAAGGGCGGGTCCTTTAGCCCCTCCACCCCCAGTTCCAGAGCTGGCACAACCACTTCCAGATCGATTTATGGACCTCAACCAGATCACAAGGGCATATGCAGAGAGATGGGACATTTTGGCCTCTCGTAGGATGCAGGAGACTAGCTTCATTGATATGGCTACCTAAGATGCTCTAGGGTTGACCCAGCCTGTCCGTTGACTCAACCAGATCACAAGGCCGGTACTCACGAGCCTACAATACGCCTTGCCAACACTCCCAAAGAGAAATTAAGACTAGCACGATACATATCACATATGAACTAAGGTGCATCATAGAATATACATAACATGCATCATGGAAGAATTTACAACTCAAATCAAACATGAATATTCATAAACTTAGAAGATATAAGGATCTAGAATCGAACAAAAGTATTAACTAGTTAGGAATACAAAAAAAATCCCTATGTAATGACACTACTCCATGGACATTGAACCCAATTCAATCATTTAATTAATATCACAGGCATAAAATAGGAAATAATGAAAGAAGAGATAAAAGTCAGTCTCTTTCTCTCTACCTACTATTAGAACTAGGAAAAAGAAACTACAATTATGAAGGCTCCCTAAACCCTATTAGGTTAGTGCTCCTTATATAGTAGGTGGAAATGGGCCTCATAGTAGCCCAAAACAAAGGGAAATCCTAGTAGCCACGTCGGGATGGGTCATGCAAAAGCACACGCCTCGCAGATTGGAGACGGTTTTTTGATAAACTAATCGCGACAAGTGTAAAAGAGTGTGGCGGCTGAATAGAGAGTGCATTTTGGCTATGTTAGTGGTGTGGCTCATGCAAATGCACGTGAACCGCAGACTGGAATCTCAATCCTTGGTTTTTGATGTCGCGGTCACGCATTTGGCTGTGGACACGGACCAGAGTCTGTGTCTTAATCTTCAAGGCACACGATCCATGCAAAAGGACACAGCCCGAGCCAGGACTTAGTGACACAAGTCATTGATTTGGGATAGGTCATGTCGGTCTTCACTTATTTCCATAATTTGACTGTTTCTTCTTCGGCGCATTCCATCTACTACCACGATTAAGCGTCTGGCTTTCGCTCTACTACCATCCTTGCTAATGGCCTCAAATATCATTTACCATTCTTGCGAATGGTCTTCACTAAGCTACTCGAAAGTGGTTACGAGTTATCTACAGTGAATGTCACAAAATAAGATCTAGATGCTCGTAAGGACATAGTATCCATTAGATCTAAATAATCGACAAAATAAGGTATTTAGACAAGAAAACTAATCAAGGCTATCTAAACCCCTTGTAATGTAAACCCACTTAAACCTAGAAACCAACCTAACAAAAGCAACTAAAAATATGTGCTAAATACATTAGGAAACACATACTTATACTCGCCCTCGAATAAACAAGAACAAGCAATGATCCAAGTGAAACATAGCATGCAAAGAACTTCCCAAAAAATCCAATATTTATTCCTAGACTGCCCCAGTTCCCCCCAAAAAGTTAAGAATCTCATAACCCTCACATCCCAAATAAACTAAGATAACCTATCCAACCAACATACCAACTCAAATGTGAGGTTCAGAAAATATGAATGTGTGACGTTAAGTTACTCTACCAAAAGAACTTCCAAAGACAATCAAAGAGAATAATAGGATAATTTTTCAATAAATAGTGCATGGTACGCGTACCAGATAAGTACCCGGCCCAGATTCGTTGCAGTCTGGGGACATCCCTGGTACTCTTCGTACCTGAACCTCATTATTTTCAATTCACTGAATGGCATAACAATACTTGTAATTGGAATCGTACAGGTTCCACTGAGCTAGTTCGTGTTAATTTCAGAAACCATTGAAACATTCTGAAGACATTTACCCAGTTTACGTTTTAAATTTCAATTGTTCGCTTGCCCCTTCTCAAGTAATTTACCATTTTCCAGGGGGGTCTATTAAATTCATTATATGAACATTATAATTTGAATAGTAATTAGCATTTTGCTTTGGAAATAATAGTGGTTTATAAATCTGGTTTGGCAACTACTTTGTATATTTGGTTTTGTATATTTGGTTTTGATGCGGGGCTCAAACAAAATTAGTAAGCATGGGTTGGGGAACAAATTTGTCACACAAGTGACAGCTACTAAAACGGTGTTGGTAGTGGCGGTGTCCGGGAAATTAAATTTCCTCAAAGGCAGACTTATGGGAAGCTTCTGAAACAAGTTCCTCCTAATTGAATAATAATATACGGGAAGGTTTTGAGAATCATCTATACCTATAATCTTAGGTTAGGCTACCTTTTGGAAGAAAAAATACCGTACCAACCAACCTATCAACCGAACCACATACCATTTGTACCCAAAATGTTGGTAAGCGATGATGTGGTATGGTAGTACGTTACCACACATTTTTGAGAGTATGGTAAATATACAAATAATCTTGGGACGGAGGGAGTATAAGCTAATTAGAGTAAATCCCATCCACAACAATGGTGAGTTCGATTATTCCCCAGACACATTTGTAGTTGAACGTAATAATTATTGTATCGTTTAATGTCAACGAAAGAGACACGTTATTGGAAGCTTCATAATAACGCAACCGTTGCATTTGAGAAACTACTTAAAAATTTGAATTTAACAGTGTCACATTCAATAACAGAAACCCTAGAGTTATATAATCGAATAGGCTAGCTGAGTTTTTTATCCAACAAAATCAAATAAAAATGATCAGCTCGACGGGGTTATACGTGGAATACATGTTCTCTCCTTTGCGTTGACATGTCCGGATTTTGAAAACAAAATAAATGTAAAGCAAATTCCAAACTCAGAACAGTTGGGCTGGTTCCCCTTTTAAACAAATACTTCCTCTGTCCAACCTTAGCGTAAACACCAATTGTTACCACAATGTTATATGAATATATTGTCCAGGAAATGTTCAACAACAAGTAAAGATATATTGCATGTGTACTCCCGGAAATCAAGTTCAGGTTGGAGGTGGAATCGAGATAAATATCCTGTCTACGAGTCAGATAAAATGATTACCCCGACACGAACTTACAAAACATACTAGGACCCTCCCTATGGGACGACGATGCAAGAAGGGTAACCCAAATGATGTAGAAGCCCTCGTGTACCATACAATAATAGTCATTATCGACAATGTAACACGAGGCTAAGTCATAACCGTAGGGCGATCGTGACCTGGAATTTTTTAACCGGTACTGTACGTTTCAAACTTTGCAATTCGTAAAAAAAATGATCATCCTCCGTATTTTTCTGTAGTCAAGAAAGGTTAACATTACTGGGGTGTTTTGTATGAAATGAAAGACTCTCCTATTTTTCCTACACTCAATTCTTCCTGACCAGAAAAACAAAGCGCATATACCTATTATGTCTAAAATATAGAAATGAAGTAAATATTATGACTTTACATTTACAATATCAGTGTAACATCATTTTTCAACGTACATTAATTTCTATGGTATTAGTGTAAACTAAACTATTGCCTCAACTTTATGTGCCATTGTACTCCGGCAGGCGTAACAATATCAAGAGCAACAAAAATACAAATACAAATGAGGACGTTTGTAATGTGGTAGTAAGTAGTATGAAAATAAGATATTAAATAAAGCACAACTGCACATTAGTCTTCCACAACTAGATTCAACTCCACTATCATCTATAGCATCTTTCACCTATACACTACCACCTTAGCACCCACCCACCGCCCAATCCGACTCACCCAAGTTTCTGTCCACAATATAACTAAACCAAATCAGGAATCGTGTTGTTCTAATAGCCGCTACTCTAGAAATTGTTGTGTGACTTTTGGAATCGTCATCATGTTGTTTGCGGAGATGATCGATGTTGACGAGGGTCAGTCGGCAGAGCCACCTACCCACGAACACGTTAATAAGGTATCGATACACCACATGGTAATCTCCCCAAGTACTGTACAAGAAAGGTCGCCCCCTACTGGATCTGATGACAGCTGGACAAATAAAATTATCTGGCAGCCGGAACTAATGGGTGGTTCAAAAATTCAGTTCAACTCCAATACGAACACGCCAAACTCAACAGGAGCAAGTCGGCGTAGCCATCGCAGTCGCCGCTTCTGCCCAAGGGGAAAGATGATTTATTTCAAGGTCCGATCGCCTTTCCACGACAAGTGTCACTTAATTGAACTCTTCCCAAAGGTGAGTCATCCATCCATATTGTGCTTCTAATTCTATTTCGTCCCGGTTAATACTTAACTGGTTGTTATTACATCACGTAGCGTAAGAGCAGACCTTAACTTAAATCAGGAAATATGGGATAACCATATAGGTTTTGAATGTATTAAAAAGAATAAATCAAGCAAAACAAAAATATGAGGGTCACATTAAAAAAATTATCTTACTAGGAAACAATATTTTTTGAACGGGCAAAATTTTGGAAGGTGCGTTTGGGGATATACTATGGCTGTTGCTGCATAAGTAGTTGGGATCAATGTCCTTGACGATTTCGTTAACCACGACTATTGTGTCAAAGATACAGAGTGGGAAAGTAATAAAAATTGTAGCATTCTGCATGGGTTGATAAAATAGAGGCATTTCGTAACTTAAGAATAAAACTTGCTAGAAATAAAATAGTTAGGATTCTGAAAATGATCCTGAGCTGCATATTTACAAACAATAGCATTCAGTTCATGCATTTGACAAGATACGTGTTACCCATTCATGCATGAGATTAATGTTGACTGACATTGTCACGAAAACCTACAATATTCCGCTAAACAACAAATCGTCATTCATGGTCTGCTCCGCATTGATTGTGTTTGTGTTCGTCAATTCATGTTAGTCATAAAACCATGTTCATTATTCTCCAACAAAATGAACGTTGTGCAACAACGCTCGTCCGTGGCCTCCATGTGGTCATTGCTAATCACATTCGCAGAAGCAAGTACATATTCGGCCTTATCTGTTCAAAAGCTGGTTGTCCAACATACTTAAACATTTTAGAACCGTACTGTGCCAGCGAATGCATCAACAAGTTTATTTCCAACCTCGGTTACCTAAAAAGTCATGTGCATCTTCAACGAGAGGTAGCTTCGACCCCTCTTCCACTGTGCCAATCACCCACACTTCCACATGTTGAAGTTTCGGAAGGCCCTATCACCAGAAAGTTAAATAAGCATGATAAGTTTAGTAAAATCCATGATATCCACGTTTAAGTTTGGAAAAATCTAGACGGGTCCACTAGGGTCACCCTACATGCAAATCTGGACTGTATTTACACCACTATTCTGTGCAACCATTTTCTGAATTCAAAAACCCCCAGCTGGTAGAAGAATTGGAAGTTACAAATTTCTGCATTGGAGATGATGGAACATATGACTACATGTACTTCCAATCAATTTGTTTGAAATGTTCATTCAACCACAATTCCACTTTGAGCATGCTAATAACTTACATGTATTCTGCAGAGTCCCTTTGTTTGATGACTGAAAGGACTTCCACCCCTAACCAAATAGGACATGGGGACCATGGAACCTGATGTGGTGTTATCTCCTACAGTACTATCGGTATGGTCACGTATCCTTAACTACGAATGGAGGAGCCAGAACACACACTTTGCTGCCCTCGATATATTTAACCCGGTAACTTATTTATTAAGAATGAGGCTCCATTTACCCTGGCTTAGTGGTCAACAACCATATGGTTTAATGAGTCTGCAAATCTTTCGTTCATCCATATTAATTAATACAGCTGTGAACAAAACTGCAGGAGACCACTCTAGAAACTGCAGAAAATGTACTTACGCATTGGAAGAAATGTTTGCTGCTATGCAAAGTAGATATCATGCAATCCTACTTGGTAAGCTTTGAAATTATTTTTCACTACAAAATCAAATCATTCTCCTAATTGTTACTAACTACCTGATTTATTTATGTACAAGAATACTTGTTTGTGCCTTTCAAGGTTAAGCTTCGGTACTTCCTCCTCGCTGTTGACTTCGATTGCGGATCTATTAAGTTCTTCGACAACTGCAAGCATGATGGTCAGAGAGACTAGTACACGTACGTCAAACTAATAGTAAGTTCCCAAATAAAATATTTCATAGCATTCACGAACCCCATGCATGTGTCCTTATCAATTATTAATGTTTCCACACACACATTAATTAGAAAAATAGCAACTGCATCAAATAAAATCTGCACGTAAGTTGTATTCCAAACAATAAACCGATTCTTCCAGTCATTCAATATATTTAGGGAATGCATCCTGGTGAGAATGTATTTAAGGGTGCTCGTGTCAAAGTTATGGAGTTGTTCGGTGGACCAATAATTTTTTAAAAGATGACTATTTGTTACCGACTAGGAAGAGTCCTAGCTTCCGATGAGTGCTACACACTTAAGGCTGGTGGGTTAGGGGGTCGTCTTCATATGTACATGGGGGTTAACCTTGATTTTGTTACATGTTTGAAAATTCGAACCAGTACCTTATCTTTCAACTTCACAGGGTTCTTATGTGTGGTCCCTTCTTTG
>JAULKM010101671.1:0-10082 GCA_032355605.1 Rubia tinctorum | reverse complement strand
TAGGTTGTAACCTTATTTAAAACAGGGTTTGGGGTGCCCAATATATACCCTCCACCGTGGGTGGTTTAAATTAAAAAGAAAGAAAGAATGAGGTGTCTTCCTCTTCACCTATAGTTACGAGCGTCAAATTAGAATAACAATAAACATGGAAAACCCTGTGCAATTTTTTCTGTATGCATTTTCTTTTTATTTCATGCTCAAACCCCGTGTGACCATATCCCATTGACGAGTTTCCATTTCTTGTTCTCAAAGAACTTCTGGTCGTACAATTTAGGAAGCACTGCATAGCTCCTAACTTTCAACCTGCTATCTGACTTCACGTATTTAGAAATGAGGGACGCGTAAGGTATCTTGATAGCCCTTTTCTTTGAACACACAACATATAACAACATGTGTTGCACAATGGTATAGTCAAGATTAATCTTAACCTTCTTAATCAATAGTAGAACAACTTAATAGTAATCATTGTGGGCTCACTTATGTGACCCCCTACAGGCACCAAACTCAGTGATACTATCTCGTATACAATAATTTTATCTATTGTCAAATACTTAAGTTTATAACCCTCGGCAGAGTCGCAATAGTATCAGGGGATGAGCCAGAATTATTTTTGGTGCGTCACAATTTCATTTGATGACTCAGTTTATGAAGATAGTGTTAAAATTTTGAGAAAAATTTAAATTTATAGGGATAAAATGATCTATAATTAAAAATACACACTAATAAAAAATCATATATTAATTAACTTAAAATATTATAATAATAATAATTTTTAAAAAAGGTGGGGCAATTGCCCAACCTTATCCAGGCATAGATCCGCCACTGAATAGTATACTGACCTATTAAAGTATATTGGGTCTAGATAGGTAGGATTAAATAGGGGAGGATTAATATGTACCGCCTAATTTGAACAATATATTCAATAACCATCAGAAGCTGACATATAATAGTTTTGAATGCTTTTATACGCGTAACCAAGAAAATCATTTATCTTCCATAGATCAACGTCAAATTGTCTACCATCAACCATAGTGGAGAATGGTCCTCCATCTACCGGTATCATGTTGTCATAAAATTGACACATTTCATTAAAATTTTCTGCATCCTTAATTGCAAGGATTCACGAAAATAGTGGAACAATGTTCCTGAGCTCTAGCATTGTAGTATCATTTAGTTCAAGGGCATGGGAATCTAGTGACTTAGCATTTTCTAGCAGAGCATTGTACCTTTCAGAGGCTACAAGAATAACAAATTTTGTAGTATCAAAAGTTTTCGCTGATTTGCTTCTCCGTGCAGTTTGCTTCTTTCGCCTAGTACACTAGTGCAGGATTGACCAATAATGGAGCTTCTTTTGCCTAGTACACTAGTGCATGATTGACCAATAATGGAGCAAATATGCAGCGTTTTTGAGTTTATTTATTGAAACCACCATCCATTCTATGTTCTGAAATCTAAACATGGGATCGATAGGATGCCTAACCGTTGCATAGCTACGGGATACCAAGATATTTTTTAAACTTTAATAGTCGTCTAATAGTATATAATTTATAGTAGTTAAACATTAACAACCGCATAACGTAATGAAACATGGGGGTTAATATTAACCACCGTCCTGTTAGATATTTTAAATTACGGATCAAAAGTAAGATTCAGTTTGCAAGACCGGAGGTTGAAATATTTGGTTTAAAATTTAAAAAAAGAGTTCCATGCAAATTTATACCATCTGTGGTGCAACAAATGGGTATGGTTTCCTAGGAGTGTGATTCATTTCCCTAGGTGGAACATAAAATAACCCTCTTAACCATCATTACCATTCATTGTATATATACTAATTAATACTGCTATTTTTAACCCGATTCTAGAAAAATCATCTTTTTTCCCACTCTATTCACTCCTATCTTTATCTAAAAATTTCAACAAAACAAATAAGACATGGAGACACCATTTGAATCCTTATCGGATGATATCATTGATGATATATTGGAACGAGTTGGGGCATGTTTGTTGACCGACCTACGAAGAGCGAAACAATGATATGTTAAAGTTTATCTAAATAATAAGGTTTGTACTACGATCTTTCTCAGAAAAAGGATCGTTTATGGTTCACTTATATATATGTGTGTTATTTTTGTATATCGTAGCAACTGTAGGTTTAACAATATTTCCAATGATGACGTGATATATAGACAAGTTTCGTTGGAATATATTGTGATTGTTATTTGGCATGATGTGAATAATGTATTTCCAAAATTTGTAGATACATGCATTTAGTGTAAAAATCCTAAAGTATTGTACATGAAAGAAGTGGTGAGTTTGCATATGTCATATTTAAAACAAAAATACATTTTTATAAACTTATATGAAACTATTCTATCTTTATCCATTTATAGATGGATTGTGCTAAAGGGCAGGATCCAATCAATAGTATTAAATTACTTTTAAAAACTGCATATTTAGGGAATCTTGCAGCATCTTACGCGTTGGTGATATTAACAATCTTTTTGGAAGGTGAAGACCAGGAGTTTGCATTTGAAAATTCTATGCTGATGAAGACAAAAGGTTTTTGATGCGCGGGAATCCTTCCAGGCCAAGATGATATCTAGAATTGGTGTGGCGTAGTGTACTTGTTTGATTGTCCTGCAAAACAAGATATCAGGTAAGTCCCCAAGATCCATCTACGAGGTCTAAGTCAGTGTTTTGGTTTATAATTTGTCTTCTGGGGGAAA
This sequence comes from Rubia tinctorum, assembly GCA_032355605.1. NCBI lineage: Eukaryota > Viridiplantae > Streptophyta > Magnoliopsida > Gentianales > Rubiaceae > Rubia > Rubia tinctorum. Next base: position 7,356 of record JAULKM010101671.1, on the reverse strand, counting down.
ATTACATTACCTATATTTTTTCCACGGATCTCTACTTATAGCCAACATTCTGCGTGATCTGTGTTGGCCGTGGTTCACGTTACTCCGGTTATTATTGAGTCATGGTCTAGAGGGGATGATCATGGGTGTTGACAATCTTTAATCTTGAGATCTCTACCTGGTATATAAAGTGTGTGTGTGTGTGTGTGAGTGTTAGTTGGTGTATGGGTTGACTCTCCTTGTTCCGGATTACTTTATGAGCATTACTCTTTCTCAAATACATCAACTGGGGGTGGTCGCACTAGTTGGTTTTGAGCGTGTATGTCAGAGGTTGTGGAAGAGTTTAGTCTACATTTTTAATGCTTACTACAAGCTGCATTTAGTGGGTATAGAGGGGTCTAGGGTGACAATTAAGCCAGTTATGGGAGATGTCGAAATAATGGAAATATCTCATAATAGTTATGGGGTCTAGGAAGATAGGTTTATGTATGTGAGTTATTGGGGCTATGAGATGATGCCATCGTGGAATTACAATGTTTCCCTGGGTCAGGAGCAAAAATTGAGAAGGAAGTTGGGCCTCATAAAGTAACTTTGTGCCCATGCAGTGAAGGTGGAGAGGCCCTATGGGGGGTGAGTTGTGATACTTTGTTGGATATATTAGTTTATTTTTATATCTCTATTGATGATTATGTATTTTTTACATATGCTGCAGTTATGAGGTTTTGTAGTTTTACAGAGACATTGTCCCCCTGGTCAAGGTACAAGTGCGTCTGGCAGCCATCATAGGGAAAAGTGTTTTAGGGATAGACAATGTCTTTGAGAGGCCGCACGGTGACACGGGAGTCCGGGCAGAATGACACAGGAGTCCGGGCGGAATGACACAGGTGCTCAGACGGGTTGGCGCAGAGACACGGGCGAGGGTTGGACGAGGGCGTGGAAGCGCGCCCGGGCAAGGAGCACCGGCACGGAGGTCGCGCACTGGGGCACGGATAACACGCTGGCGCGAGGTTAACACGCCGGCGCGCGCTCAGGCTTTACCCATGCATTATTGATGCTGAGGTATATTTCCCTTCGTTGTTTGGGGAGTGCGGCCGCACGGATAAGTTCCCGGGCCGCGCTCCCGGCCTTCTTCACCCGGCCGATCGGCTGGGCGGTCTTCGGTTGGTCACCACGGGTGAACCGTTGATCCAATTCAGAAGTTCTTGTAGTCAATTTCATAGTGCTCAAGAAGATGAATCCAACGGTCCTATCCTCAGAGGTTGGTTCTTCTTGGATTTTTCCCGGAACATGGTTCACACTTCCGGATCACAATTCATCCGCTTCTTTATCTTCTACCACGTTTTGACTCGTGGCCTTCAATCTTCTACCATCCTTGCGAATGGCCTTCAATAAAAAATTCTGAAGTGCTTACGAGCAATCTACAAATTAAGCTTACAAAAAGAAATATGTATGCTCGTAAGGACCAAAAATCCATTAGACTCAAACTAGGTTGCAAAATAAAGGATTTAGATACGAAAACCTACCTAAATCTAGAAATATTCCAACACAAAGATAACAAAAGAGATGTTAAATGCTTTAGAAAATACATGCATTTGACGTCTCATCATACACTAGAGTAAATTACTCCCTCTAATTAACATATAGATTCATTGTATATCCTAAGCATTATTTCCTATATAATGGAAAGTTTCTCACAAGAGAAGGCATTCATACCATCTTTTTCATGGTATCAGAGCCATTTTGAAGCAATTTCAGCAATAATATTTTTTCTTTGCTTTTTTTTAGTCATAACCTTTTCAGCCATAGCCATGGAAAAATCTAATCATGCCCTTATCAAGTTTTCCAGAATTTTTTTTACTACCTTAGATTTTTAGCTGGAGACCTTTTTGAAGGGCAAGGAGCTTTAGAGTCATATAGATGGTACATCAAAATCTACCAAGTCTATGGCGTCAACTTGGATTTCCAATGACAATCAAATCATGTCTTGGATAGTCAGTTCCGTTTAACCACATTTGGTTCTTTCTCTATGTCCTCACAAGTCTGCAAAGGCTATGTGAGACTTTCTTAAGGAAGTTTATAATCAGGATAACAATGCTAGGAAATTCCATATTGAGTTGGATATTGCCAACTATACTCAAGGAGATCTATCGGTCCAAACATTCTATTTTGGTTTTTTGACTTTATGGACTGATTATTCTGATCATGCTCTGGCTAATATCTTGAGAGTGGGAGTATTGGTTGCATAACAAATTCACAAAAACACCCAACGGGATCAGTTTTTAATGAAATTTAGGCCCAAATTTGAGCCTATTTGTGCATCTCTGGTGAATAGGTTGCATGTTCCAACATTGGAGGTTTTCTTTGGAAAAGTGTTGAGGGAAGAGCAGTGCCTTAATAACAAAACAATATGGAACATGTTCGCGCTGCTGATACCCTTTTTTGCCTATACTACGTATGCCCGAACCAAAATCCGTGACATGAGTACAATGCAATGCTACCGTTGCAAGAAGTACGACCATATTGCTGCTTATTTTCCTCAGAAATTTTGCAATTATTACAATAAATATGGACATATCATCAATGACTGTCTCATCCGTCCCACTCGTTCCAACAAAGCCTATCATACTAATTTCACTCCTACTTTGCCCACTACTTCAGCTTTATCTTTTACCCGTCAGACAGTTCAAGAAATGATTTTGAGTGCATTTTCAGCTTTGGGAATTCAAGGAAATTCTTCTCTATTTACTTCTTCAATTATGCACTCGGGAGCTGCCAACCATATGACAAATTCTTTCAATGGCTTAATTAATGTAAGAAAATATGATGGTTCTTCTTATATACAAACAGAAAATCATAGTACTCTACCAACTACAGCCATTGATGGTGTATCTTCTCTCTTTAAAGATGTTCTTGTATCTCCTAATCTTTCCCCGGAATTGATTTCTGTGGGTCAACTTGTTGACAGAAAGTGTGAAGCACACTTCTCTGATGAAGGTTCTATTTTACAGGATCAGATGTCAGGGAAAGTGATAGCGAAGGGGTCCAAACATGGTCATCTCTTTACACTACAACTACCTATTCCTCCAAGCTTATCTCGACCACATGTTTCTCCCATCTCGTCCTTTCTTTTTTATAAATCTAGTGGGTCATTTGACCTTTGGCACAAGCGGTTAGGTCATCCTAATTCTAGGAGTTTGTCTAATTTATTCAAAAGTTGTTTTCTATTAAATAAAGACTCAAATTTACCTTCTGTGTTCAATGAGTGTGCTACTTGTAAACCTTGTAAAAGTAAGATTTTGCCATTTCCTTCTAAAGGGAGTAGAGTTATGCATAAATTTGAACTCATTCATACTGATGTATGGGGTATTAGTCTTATCATTTCTCATGCTCAATACAAGTACTTTGTCACTTTTATTGGTGATTACAGCAGATTGTCTTGGGTCTATTTTTTGAAAAATAAATCAGAAGTTTTCTCAATGTTTAAATTGTTTCTTGCCTTGGTTGAAACACAATTTTCAGTCGTTGTCAAAACTCTTCGTTCAGATTCCGGTGAAGAATATATCAGTATTGAATTTCAGTCATATCTCATTCTAAAGGCACTATTCATCAACTTTCTTATCTAGATACCCCACAACAAAATAGGGTTGCTGAACGAATAAAATTGTCATCTTCTAGATATGGTTAGAACATTGCTTATTGAGTTGTTTGTGCCTCATAAATTATGGTTTGAAGCCCACACTACCACCATTTTTCTAATTAATAGACGTACTACACAAGTGTTAGGATTAGATTATCCATATTTTAAACTTCATAGCTCTCATCCTATCAGATCTTCATGTTTTTGGGTGTGTGTTTTATGCATCTTTCTTTGCTGGATAGGCACAAGTTGTCTGCCCGATCTGTTTGTTGTGCTTTCTTAGAGTATAGTCCTATTCACAAACGCTATCCATGTTATGATTCGAAATCTCATAGAGTTTATATTTCTAGAAATGTGACTTTCTTTGAAAACCAATGGTTTTCCCTCTATCTTAATCTGAACCCTCATTTGCTATTATACCAATCTTTAATAATGCTTCTTCTTTCCCTACTATGGAGAGGTTCAAATCAGGTTTAATGTATCAGCGAAGACCAAATATGCAGCCTCCTTCACAGTCTACCTTGACATCTGCTCCTACTAGCAAATCTTCCAGAATTAGTCATCCTCCTAATCGGTATGGTTTTCCAATAAACTCGATCAGGAATCCTACTACAACTCTTTCTACTACTTTAGGTTCTATTCTTATTCCAAATGACTGTTCATAGGCAGTGAAAGAAGAGTGTTGGCAAAAGGCTATGCAAGAAGAGCTTTCTGCTTTTGAATCTAATCGCTCTTGGGATATTGTAGATTGTCCACCTGGAGTAAAACCCCTTGGCTGAAAATGAGTTTATTCTATTCAAGTCAAATCTGATGGTAGTTTGGAATGGTGTAAGACTCGCTTAGTTTCTCTTGGTAATCATCAAAATTAAGGAGTAAACTATAAGGAGACCTTTGCTCCAATTGCCAAGATGACAACAATTTGTACCGTTTTTGTTATTGCCGCAACAAAACATTGGGGCTTACATAAAATGGACGTGAAGCATGCATTTCTTCATTAAAATCTCAAGGCGGTTGTATATATACGCCCACTGACCGGGCTTTTTTTAGCTCCTAGTTCTGCTGTGGGTGAGTTGCGTCGCTCTTTATATGGTTTGAAGTAAGCTCCCAGGGCATGGTATGAGAAATTCACTTACACCCTTATCAAGTTCAAGTTTGTTAAAGTAAGTACGATCCATCTTTGTTTCTTTGAAAAGCTGAGATTAGTATTGTACTTCTATTGGTCTATGTTAATGACATAGTCATTATTGGAAGTGATTCGGTCCTGATTGATCAGCTCAAGAAGCATTTACAAGCTTCATTTAACATGAAAGATTTGGGATCTCTTACCTATTTTCTTAGGCTTCAAATAGATGCCAATTCTCATGGCACTTTTATATCCCAAGCTAACTATGCCCATGGTTTGATCTCTACAGCTGGACTACAAGATTCTATGCCTTTTCCGACTCCCATGGAGGTTAGTTTAAAGTTGTGCAAAGATGAGGGAGATCTTTTTCCTGATCCTGTTCTCTATCACACTCTTGTTGGGAGTTTGGTTTATCTAAAAATTACCATGCCTGATATTTCTTATGCACTCCAACAAGCTAGTCAGTTTATGACTTCTCAAGATGCTTATACATGGCTGAAGTTTGACGAATAATTAGCTATGTTAAGGGTAAAGTTCTTCATGGCCTCTACCACTCTCTGATAATTTGATAAATTTTGCAGCCTATAGTGATGCAGATTATGTTGGTTGTAATGACACTAAAATCTTCGTTACAGGTTGGTGCATGTTTTTTGTAAAGTCACTTATTGCTTGGAAAAGCAAGAAACAAGATCTTGTTTCTATGTCGCCTACGGAGTCTGAATACAGAGTTATGTCACAATCATGTTCAGAGATCCATTGGCTTCAGGGATTATTGACTGAACTTGTTTTTTCTCAACCTGAACCTACACCTTTTCAAGTAGATAATACTAGTGCAATATACATCACAGAAAATCCTACTTTCCATGAATGCACTAAGCAGATAGAGATTGATTGCCACTTCATTCATGAGGCATTCGAATTTAACCTCATTTTTCTACCTCATGCACCTGCTCATCTTCAAGTGGCTGATCTTCTCACCAAGGCCCTGACGCAGCAATGCCATAATTTTTTGACAGACAAATCGATGCTTATGGGCAAGAAGCATCAATTTGAGGGGGGGATGTCAAGCCATAATCTAAGCCTTACGTCCATATATTCTGAACCTTGAATCCAGCAATACTAATTTACATTAATTAGCGTATTAGTTTGTAAATATGTCTAGGTACACTAGAGTAAATTACTCCCTCTAATTAGCATATAGATTCATTGTATATCCTAGGTATTATTGCATATATAATGGATAGCTTCTCAAAGCAGAAGACATTCAGATCATCTTTGTCAAAAGCAGTACATCCTGGGGATACAATAAAGCACCGTATCCCTGGGATACAGTATACTATACGTATATCTCACGTTTTAAATGACCCACCTGCATACTTTCTATAGACTACAGTTCACATCGCATTTGATGTGCTAATTTTATACTCTATTTTTTAGCACATTTGATACTTATAATTTTAATAGATTGTAAGTTTTTCTTTAGAGCATTTGATATTGTACCAGTTAGAGGGCTATGATCACATTTCATCCTTTTATTTCCTAACTCTTTGATTTAGAAAGTGTTTAGAGTTTAGTTGGAACCTTTCATGATTGGTAAGAGGATTGAAGATTGGATTCAAAGTAAAGAATAGATCATAGGAAGAAGGGCACTCGTGAGGATGGTGGAAAAAGAAAGGTCACATGCCAAGTGGTATAAGATAGAGTGAAGAAGGAAAGCAATCCGAGTTTTTAGAAAGTTCTGAGAATGATCCGAGACTAATTGGTGTCCATGGATAGCATCATTGGATTCATCTCTACGAGTACTATAAAAATGACTACAAAAACTCTCAAAATGGATGAATGATGTTCCCAATTTATATCATATTTTTGGCACATTCGAAGTCTATTTTTGTAATAGATTAGGGATTTAATTTGAAGTAAATCGACAATTTATCAATTAGAGGGTTAGGATGATATCATATGTTTTATGTCGTAATTCTTTGATTTATGAAGTTTTTTGAAGATCATATTGAAGACTCCTTTTGAAGAGGCGACAAAATTTTGAAAAGAACACCAATTATTCTGGAAATTTGTGGAAGTTGGGCAGAGGGTTTGACACGGCCAGTGTCAATTTGGCATGGTCCATGACAAAGGGTCCAGTAGCCCATTTTATTGTTTTTATCTTTTAATTCCTAGACTATAAATACCCCTCTCTCTCCCCAATTGAAGACCACAAATTTTCTACCTTCAAAACCCTAGTTTGCATTTACTCCTTCATATTTTTATTTTTTTCCTCCAATGTTTACCAAGGATTTTTGTGCTTTTGTTATGGTTTTAGCTAATCTAGGCTAAACATACTCTTGAGAGCAATTGGTAACCATTTCTAGTATGAATTTATGAGATTTGATTTCTCCTATTTTGTACTTTGATTATCAAGTATATTTTGTGCTTTATTGTGTAGTTAATGCATGATTTAGACTAGCATGATCAACTAGTTAATGATTGTGGGTTAATTATTTGCTAGGTTTTTGGTCAAACCCGGGATAGTTTAACCTTTTGTTGATGTGATTATCGTTAGTTGATGTTAGGTTATAATTAGGTGTGACAACTAATTATGATTATTGATTGATGAAATTGC
>JAULKM010101670.1:0-10082 GCA_032355605.1 Rubia tinctorum | reverse complement strand
ATACTCTAGTTTGTTAGCAGTGTAGGGATGCAGAAAGGGGTAAAGGAGGGATCAACAGGATTTTAGAAAATTGCACTCATGAGATTTTTTGTAGAGACACTCATAGGGATACTTGTGATCCAAGACAAGGGTGATGGTACTATTTATTAGGTAGAGTGATGTGTGAAAGGCTTGCTCCCAAAACTTGACATGGTGATTGGAATGAGCAAAAAACACTAGACCTTTTTTAACAATAGTATGATTGTGTTTCTCGGCCGAGCCATTTTGGTCAGGGGTATATAGGCAAGATATTTTGTGACGGATTCCAAGAGATTCGAGAAGGTTGGAGAAATTACGGTAGTCTCCACCCCAATCAGATTGAAAAGCTTTTATTTGAGTGGAAAATTAAGTTTGAACCAGTTATATGAAAAAAATCAATGATGAAAAAAACTTGTGATTTTTCAGATATGAAGTAAAGCCACGTGAACTTTGTGCAATCATCAATAAAACTAACATAATGTATACAACCATTTGTTGAAAGTTTAGGAGAAGGTACCCACACATCAGAATGAATAAAATCAAAAGGTTTTAAAGAAGACTCAACACCACTAAGGAGTGGCATTCGATGACTCTTAACAAATTTACAAGAGCTACATACTGAATCCAATATATTACATAGCACGGGTACATTTGACTGGAAACTAGAGTACGAAGAATGGCTCATGAGGGTGAGTCATCCGGTGATGCCAACGTTGAAGTGACGTGCACTCACTGAGGCATGCAACTAGGGAAAAATTGGAGAGGAGGACATGTGACGATGGTGTGGGAGGCGATATAAACTGTTCTCAACGGTTCCCCTTAGAAGTATCTGACCCGGCGTGTTCTTGACAAGACAAAAAATCCAAATGAAGTTCAACATAGACATTATTATCACGAGAGAGTTTGGAGACACTAAGAAGATTTTTAGAAATATTGGGGACATGAAGAATGTTACGTAATTTTAAAGGCATAGCAGCATAATCAACAGAAAGCACAGACTCTTCCTGTAACAAGATTCCCAACAGTTCATCAGAGGCGAGGGGTTCCAACCGCAGGGACATCGCAGATCAGAGAGACCCAAATTGCGATCCGGGTCCATGGAGAAGATAGCTGCCAAAGTCAGTGTCAGAGACCACATATAGGCAATCAGAGATGGAGTCTGCGAGTGCCTGTTTCTTCTCAAAGTAGTTGAGAACGGACAACAAACCCTTGGCAACGTCTGGTGCTGGTAAAGCTGGTTTTTGCGAAAGTTGGTCTAGACGTGAAAAGTCCGAGCAAGGATCGCCCAAGATTCTGGGGCGATGGTTGCACGAACGACGATGCCGAAGAGAGGAGTGGTTAGTGTGGAACGAATCCACAAGAGCATGAGCCGGTCATTCTTTGTCCACATAGGCAGTGTCGGGTTTGGTGTTTTTTTCCGGAGTAGCAGTAGACAGATTGAGGGGATCGGAGGGAGGCAGGTACGGAGTTGTGATTGTGGTCGGCTGTGGTGTGTCGTCGATGAGGAAAGAATCCAAGCCATAAGCCTCTAGAACCGAATGAGCAGTGTTGTGCCAGGGTGAGTAGTTGGAACGATCAAAACGAACCGCTAAATTTGGGATGTTGAAGTTAGGGTTTTGGGAATCAGAACCAGAGGAAGCAACGGTAAGAGCATTGGTGGAGTTGATTGTGGAAAATAATTATGACGACATAGTTGGATCGAAAGTTAGGCTGATACCATGCAAAACTTACTAGGGTTTTGGAAAAGTTTTTGTGCTACTTTTCATTGGCAAGAGTACTGAATAAATACAGTTTACAAGATACAAAACAATCCCTTTAATTTAGGGATTGATATGTATCAAATATCTACTTGCCAACTAAACAAGACACCTATACATGCTAACACTCCTCAACATTTTAACGTTGTTTAATTTCAATACATTCAACTGGTATTATTTAATTAGTGTCCGTTCATACTTTTATTACTTGTTATTAATTTCTTTTAATTTGTAAGAGAAATTTCAAATCATGTAAGTTTTAGCCATAAACATGAAGCTCAATCTCTCCATTCTCTCTCCAGCCAGTGTGACATTTTAGCTACTGAACAGAAAGTAACAAATTAGAACAAAATGATATTTAGAGTCCAAGCCCATCAACATTAATTTTTGAACTAATTACTGACAAAGAAAGCGACTCGTTTTCTTAGCGAGCAAACAAGAAAAGGACACGGAATTGGAAAACAGAATTCTCAACCAGGTGCTTAAAATGGGGATGTCCCCATTGCAGAAACGGCCGAATCTGGAAATCATGAAAGCAAAAGGGGCGGTTTTTGCTGGGTCAAAGCATGTATGCATGCATGGATAATTGGCATTGCAGAAACTTAAAGCATGCCCTATTACAATAAATTTACCTCTTCTTGAACCTTTTGTCATGCGAAATTATGGAGGAAGGAGGAATGAATATTGCAGAAGCAGCAGCATTGAGTGCCCCTTCTGACAACTGAAAATGTGAATTCAATGCCTTCATTTCTTCCACTGCTCAAAAAAAGGGAAAAAACAAACAGAGCCCACATCAAACATGGTAACGAATTGAAAACAATCCATATGATATTTAGCTTCTTCTTACAGATTTAATAATTTTTATATTGACTCTGTTTGAAAAATGACTTTTAACCGTTGTGTGTTGGTTTTTCATTAGGACTACTCCCCTTTTCCCAAGTTTATTTGCACTTCTATTTTTTTAACACTATTTTCTATCAAAATTTGACCGCATATTTGAATATATTTATGAACAATAATATTATCGTATATGATATAGTTCAATTCGTCGTAACAAGTAGTTTCTAAATATCAAATTTTATTTTTTGTTATTATGCGTAGGCAAATATATTAACGGTCAAACATGTTTTTTGAATAATGTGATAATGATTGCAGTGCAAATCTAGCTGAGAATGAGGGAGTACTGGATTTCCTTTTGAAATTCATTTGATAAATAACTTTATCAGTTAGTTAATTTGTTAACAATTAATATTAAAAAATTGAAAAGCAGTTTAAAATATGGCAAAGTCTTGGAAAAGACGTTCTTTCCGTAGACTTATGGAAAGACGGGGTTTAATTAAAATAATAAAAGGTAAAAGGTCTTTGTTGCAATACTAAAGTTTTATTATGCAACGTGTAGTAGTTATAAATTTTATAACCCGGTTTATGTAACCCAAAAATTTTATTTTCATTTCTTCTAATTTACACTTTAAACCTTGGTCATTCCATGACTTATGGAAAAACTGTCTTTCAAAAGACGGACTCTAATTTTTATAGGAAAAAAAAGGGTTATTGCTCAAAATGGTTCTCTAGAGAACCATATCTTATGTGGTTTTCTTTTGAGAACCAACAAGATACCAGAACCCAACAACATCAGAGGAGAACCAGAGTACATGTGGCTCGGCTGAGAGTCGTCGGCGAGACCCACTGTCGATTCCTGCCAAAGAGAACTTCCCTAACGAATATCCCCGCTTCAACGACCACCGCTCCGCTACTCAAGCTCTAGAAATGCTGGCCGCTCCGCCACAGCTCTCTGCAAATCCGGCCGAAGAATCCATAGAGCCAAATCCACCTCCATGGTCGTACCGTTCTCTCCGGTCACCATGGCTCCAGGACATCCTGCCCCCAACGAACTCAATCTCTTGGCCTTCAATTCCATTCCCTTGGATGAAGCGAAGAATGGTTGGTGCCTTCGATTCCATTCCTTCTAGCGATGCCTACGATTCGATTCCACCACCATTGGTTCTCCCTCTCCAGCCTACCCACGACGTAAACAATAGTCGGAAATCCAATAATTGGCACGCCAAAAACATCTTCAAGATGGCCGAGAAAGGGAACCGCAATTTTGACCGGATTTGGCCGATGGTTTTCCAGTATTTCAGCTCAAAAATCTTCCCAAAAATAACTCTGAAATAGGTCGGAACACCGCCAATAATTTAGCCGGGAATTGCCTAGAAATTGGCCAAAACAAAGTGTGTCATCCCCTCGCCAAAGAACTCAATCTCGTCACCTTCGATTCCATTCCCTTCGGTGAAGTGAGAGATGGCTGGCGCATTTGATTCCATTCCCTCCAGCGGCGCCTTTGATTCAATTCCACCGCCATCGATTCTCCCTCCCCAGTCCACTGGCGACACGAAGAATGGCTGGCAACGTAAAATTGGAAACGCCGGCAACATCTTCAGGATGGCCGAGAAAAGGAACCGTCATTTTGACAGGATTTGGCCGATATTTTTCCTGTAATTCAGCTTAAAAATATTCCAGAAATAACCCTGAAGTAGGTTGGAACACCGCCGGTAATTTGGCCAAAATTGCCTATAACTTGGCTGAAATACCACCGGTGATTTCGTCAGCAAATTTACAAAATATTCTGAAATTAAATTCATAATTTATTATTATTTATTTATTTATATTTTATTTTAAATACACATCTTATGACAAAAGTACCAATGCTCTCTCCGTCACATTTCAAGCTGCACACTTGACTTTCAACGGTTAAAATGAAAAATGTTTGATCCTTAATATCTTTCATTAAGGATTAATAAAACTTATAAAAAGTTGATATTTTAAAAATGACAAAGTCTTGGAAAAGACCGTCTTTCCATTGGCTTATGGAAAGACGAGGTTTAATTAGAATAATAAAACATAAAAGGTCTTAGTTGCAATATTAAAAATCCGAAAATTTTAAACTTGATTCATGCAATCCGAAAATTTTAAACTTGATTCATGCAATCCGAAAATTTTATATTCATTTCTTCTAATTTGCACTTTAAACCTTGGTATTTCCATGACTTATGGAATGTCTTTCAAAAAATGGACTCTTTAAAAATATACGCTATAACAAATCTTAAAATGTATTACACAACACAAAGTCTTGTTTTAAACTGACTAACTGTTAGACGTGGTCATTTTTTAATTAGTATGACTAATAGGGTGATTTTATACTCCCTCTATTCCTCTACATATGTCACCCTTTCCTTTTTGGTTAATTTTTAATATTGGCACATTAACTTATATTTTTAACCATATTGGTTCAATTCCGTCAACTCTTTCTACTTTTAAATTTCTAAATTCAATTTCATTCGTTAATTTCATTCACATAAATCTAAATAGCTAAACTAGTGGGACATATAAAGAAGAACAAAGCGAATATTTATTTTATTTATTACAATGAAATACCTATAATTATTTTGAAAATTTAAAATGGATCTCATTGTATAAAACTAGATAACACCCGTGCGATGCACGGTTCAAAATAAGTGACCTTGTGTGTTTTTATTTTATTTTATTTATGGTAAAAATTAAAATATACATCAATATATATACTATTAGTCGATAAATAATAAAATATAGGAGTATTTGTATTTATATAAAAACACAAGTCTTTTTTTAGATAACTGTTAAATTGAATCATTTTATAATAGTATGACTAATAGGGAGATTCGATATCCGATCTAAAAAATTATAAATATAGTCTTTTTATGATTAGTTTAGATGTAAGTCGATCTAAGGACAAATTTTCATATGAAAATATTATAATCCGTAGATTTATTTTGTAAAGATAAAAAATATTATCAATTATAAACACTATATTGATAAAAAAGTATATATTAATAATTTCATCAACTATGTAATAATAAATTTTAGTAAAATTATCTTTAAAAAAAAGGAAAATAGAGAACATGTACTTAGTTAGAAGAAAAATGGAAATAATTTCATTTCTCTTTACTAATTGATTTTTTTGTAATTAAATGAAACGTAATTAAGATTATAAACTGAATGAGAATATTTATTTTATTTGAATAAATTTTATTTCTTTACTACTTTCTATTTATATAATTGAATAAATTATACTTGTTGGCTTTAAAATTTTAAAATGATAAAATAATTATTAAAAAAACTTATACCACTTAAATTTAAAAATTTAAAAAATCGACTATAGGCTTAATTGATATTCCAATGATCAATTATAATTGAAGTAGAATGGTTAAAATAAATGAATGACTACTCCCATAAGCATGAAGATAAAAGAAGAATAGTTAATTTTCTTATGGTAGTTTAAAGTTTACTATGTGTACATATAACAAAAGCAGTAATATTTTAGTTTTAGCGCCTAAAGTCTGTACGGTAATGAGTAATTTAATACTATCTAGCTGGGTTTGCTAAAGCGTTTTAATACGCTGCTCCCAGTTATAACCATCTACCATAACACAACATTTTTTTCAGGAGAACCTTCGATAAAAGAGTAAATTAGAAAACAAACAACACAACAAAAGACGATGAGATCTTGTTAGAAGATACACATTGTGTTTTTGCTCTAACCAAGGTTCCAATATAACTTTTGAATGCCACATAAAACCACTACATATTTTAGCATACACGACCATTATTTTTCCACACAAGAATGTGAAGAACTCAACTAATTTCTGAAAAGAAAAATTAAGAAAACAAAGATCAATTCTGGTTTCGCTCCCGTCGAACTTCCCTCTGCAGAAACAATGAGACATTAAAGAAAATCAAACAAAATAAACTCTTGTAACGGAAAAGCACTGCATGTTCGTAATTCTAAAAACACATAATTGCATGATATGTGAGGGTCTAAAGTACATAAATTATAACTGCGTGATTAAGACTAAGCACATAAAACACATTACTGCGTGTTCATAATTGCATGATTAATAGAAGGGTCTCAAGTACATAAATCAAATATTTAAACAGTGCATGATAAGTGAAAAGCATGATTGTAAAATGCAAAAGGTACAACGTAAAATTTGGACAGAGATTTGCCTTCTTATATAAGTTGCCTATGGATGGTGACAGTATATTTCACAATTCTATCTTTACTTGATGAACTACTAAGGGTCAATTTGTGAACTGTGCAAAAAAACAAAAATCGGTCATTTAGGATTTTAAGTTTCACAGAGTTAAGAATAATTCAACAGCCAAATTAATTTCTTTTCGGGAACCATCATTCGTATTTAACCATAATTATGGACATACCCTGAACTTGACCTCTTCTTGAGCATCAATGTAAGTAATTAGCTCTTCTTGCCTAATCCAAGTCTCATGCAGAGCCTAGTAGTTGAAACACAAACAAATTAGATAGATCCAGAGAAACAGGATCCTAAGCTTAGGATACAAATTAAGACAACATATATGTACTTCGATATGATCAGTGCAGGAAATAAAGGGTCGGGGATTCATAGAATGAAAAAGATTCACAAAAGCATTTCTGCCCGACCCATAATGTGATAAATAGCCACAACATCACCCCCACAAAAGTAACAACCATCATGCAAAACAATACTTGTTTTTGGACTTTGTTGCAACTCAGTATGCTTTAGAAAAGAACATGTTCAAAGCATCAAGCAAAATGAGAGTATTCATTGTTGGACCCATGCTATAAATAACTTGATTTTTTTCAAGGTAGAAAAATCAGCTAAAATGTTTCATTTAATACCAGGGGAGCCTAGTCAGAATTGGGTTTAGTTGGGATTTAAGCTAAGGGAATGGGAACGGTGCTACATATTTACAACTTAAAACACAAACCTTCTTAGTAGCAATCAGCTCTGCCTCTAGGGTATCGACTTAGTCGTATCTATTCTGAATCATCCATCTAAATTTGCACAGTGTCCACTCAATGTCACCGTTGATAGAATAATAAACACAGCTTCCTCAGTTTCAAAACCCTAAGCATGGTTGAGGGTTTCAAAATTCCAAAGAAATGGAGTGCCAGAATATACATGCAAACCTTCCCCAGGAGTGGCAACAGCAGTAAATTCGTGTACAGAAATATCAATAGCTTTGCTTGCAAAATCATAACTCTGAATCCAGAAAAAATAAGTGAAGACATAAAATTTTGAGACCATACTATTACAAAGCTATTCAAAATGAAAATAGTAGCTGCTTATACCTTCAGGTACTACCATGCTATTCTGAATAGATAAATCACAACTGCAAATGCAAGAGTTGAAATTATCTAGAGTATAAGGTATATAGAGGGAAACCACATCATCCAGAGTTGAATTGCATTAGCATATTGCTCTTCATATTCTAAGATTAATACTCATAACACCAATCATATAAACCAGGAAACTCCTGCAAAGAACCATTTCTTAATAAAGATTTTGGGCACAAGCATTTCACATGTGTATGCATAACAACTACACACATTTCATGAGAGTGAAAAACCAAGTTTTAACATAAGAAAGTTGCATTTCCTACCTCCAGATAGGCAAAAAAAAAAACACAACGAAAAAAAGCTAATGCATATGCATCAGTGTTGAAGAAGAAAGATGGTGAGAGAAAGCAGTTAAAAGGAAGAGACTTGCAGAAGTATGAGTGATGTGTTATTCCTAATATCCTTAGGTAGAGTTACATTGAGTTCATTCCACATGAAATCTCTTGAAAAGGAGAAACATTAGAAGGGTGCAGCAAAACAATTGGATAGATAGAGAGCAAGGAGGGAATAATAATGACCCACAATATTCGAAGCTGAGATAGTTGGCCGACTTCAGGGGATAAAAGCTCCAGAGATATACTTATTCATTAGCACCCTGCAAAGGGTTTCAGGAAAACTGACAAATCAGAAGTACTTATATACTAAAAAACACACAGGGAATTTCATCATTAAAGGCATGAGGATCAGATCCATTTCCGGCCTTACCTTAGAGCCAAATCCCTATCTTTGTTTCTTTGGAGCATCCTGGGTCTTTCTGAGCATACGAAGCTCCCGCATGTAATGGTGCAGTTTATCTACTATGAATGTAAGGATTAGGAGAACCCCATAAGAGAAGCCTGCAAAATTTGATAATCCAGAAGAACTTGGTAGGTGGGGTTGAAAGACTCATGAGTTATGCTCCAAATAATGGTCTTCATACCTAGAAAGGGAAACATGAAAATAAATTAAGCAAACCTACATAGTACAAAGAAGGTTAGGAAAAATTCTTATTAAATGGAAAGCCTGCTTTCTGTGAAGTCTAAGTAAAACCATTTTGCTGCAACGATGAACATGAGAAAATTAGTACAAAGAGAATCTCAAACCACCCTTAAATTACAACCAAAACACACTAAATCTCTACTCATAGTAACAAATCTATTTTAAAATTTTAACTAAAATCTCTACGATAAAAACAATTTTTGTCAACTTTTCAAAATTATAATCCAAAATTCATTATATATTAAAAGGTCAAAACAGAAATCCAGTTTAATATATCTATTGAATCAGGTATCGAAATGACAAATCATCTAAGCATCACTACTAACAATCAAAATCATCACATAAACACAAATCAGTGTTTACAAATCATTTATAAAATTTTGTGAATCAAAAGGCAAAGGAAACATTTGTAGGAAAAAGATACAATACCTCTATTTCTATGTACTCGTGAATGATGCATAGTTGAACCCTAGCGCATCGAATATTGGTTTATTGGAGTAACGTTGTTGAGCTCCAGCTCTGCACATGATACACCTGTTCGTTTTCCAAATTGGCAATAAAAAATTATCAATCAGTTGTAAAGTGCTTTTAAAACACACTCACTTCTTGTTCAATGGCGTACCTAATATGCGCAGAGGCTTCAACAACCCGCCCGATTGCACCTATCATCCTTCTCCTCCATCCCAATGGTATTTCCGAAGTTTCAATCGTTTGAGCTGATATATAAGACAATATCAGACTGTCATTATGACGAAAGTGATTGAAAATGGAAAAGATAAGAAAATAACCTCCAATCCCATCCTAAGAAATATTTCTCTATACCTCCGGTTGTAGTCCCACACAAACAGAAAAACCTGCATCAGCTTCCATCTCCTCGCCATTTCGAGGTTGCAATCTTATAGCGACTTTAACTCTTGCATAAACTATCCGGAAAAAGGCGCAGAAAAAAAAAAGGCTTGGAAAAGGAGCGATAGAGAGAGGGTTTTGAACTTTCGATGAAGAATTAAAGAAGAGAATAAAGTTTCAGAAGAAGAGGGGTAGGCCCGTCAAACGGGTCGGATCACCCAATGGATAACCGTTATCCATCTACTATTTTCACTTATTGGATAAGA